>CAMOHE010056081.1:25940-41603 GCA_946598075.1 Artocarpus hirsutus | reverse complement strand
ATAAGTTATATTAATATATATACAAACTTATAATATAATATAATATAAAATAATTATAATATATAATTACTTATATATAACAAAACTAATTACTTCCATAACCTAAAAATATTAATTTTCACATTATTTTCTTAGACATTTTATATTATCCAATTACTTAATGCCATTATAATAAAAATACTACATATGTAATTATCATAGCATCATAAATGTTATAAAAATAAGGAAATATGCAACAATATTCATGTCATCATCAAGAATATAACTGTAGGCATATATAAACCTAGAGCATAAAAAAATTATAAATTTAGGGCAAGTTGAAAACTCTTTTAGAAAAAAATTACTTTAAACTTATCATCATTTTGACATGAATATCCTGAGCACATCGATCCTACATGCCGTCACTTGTGACATATCTTAATAAAAAGTTAATTTACTTAACATAAATAATAATAGCACTAAAACATCACATTCTAACGTTAAATTAACAAAAGTGTCCATAGAAGAAAACGGCGGACGTTACAAAGCCCAAATGAAAACTTTAGATGTCTATTATTTGGGTAAAAAATATAAGAAAAAATATAAATAGAAAAATATAAGAATAAAAAATCACTAGAACACATAAGGCATCAAACAATTCAATACTAAAATATAACCTAACAAAATCTCAATTAAAATTGTAGGCACATAATTAATATGATCATAATTGATAATAAAATACATCCATAAAGATCTATGTAACGAAAATATGAAAATCTTCAATATAGGGTTTAATAAGAGATTAGTTAAAACAACCAAATCATCAACTCTTTGTAGTCAAAATTGACATGAAATACATACAATAAAAAATCCATATAAAAATAATCTAATCATTATAATACTTATCGAATGTACCAAAACATCAAACAAACATGTTAAATGATTAATATATTTACCAAGGTGAGTGAAAAATAAGGAGATCATAAACTTTGATAAAGCCAAAAAAACCAAGCATGAAACCAATCAATAAAGAAGGAATAAGGTATGTGTCTAGGGTTACTAATAGGAGGCCTTTATATAGTTTTTACGTATGTACTACTTGTAAAAGAAGGAATAAGATATGTGCCTAAGGTTACTAATAGGAGGTTTTTATATAGTTTTTATATATGCGCTACTTGTAAAACCCTAAGAATCCTTTTTTTTTTTTTTTGTGTGGTCTATGTGTAATTCCAATTCCTTTTTTGGTCTCAGCAAAACTTTGCCGCAAGCCTTTAGCACGTTAATTTAGCCTTAACATATATATATATATTCATATATAAAATATATACAGATAATAAATAGCACGTTAACTTATATATGTATTCATATATAAAATATATACATATATTATGCACATATAAAATATATATATATTCATATATTATAGAATTTAACATATCTAATATAGTACAATTTAACTTATATATATATCCAAATATATATATATATATATGTATGTGTTAAAAAAACCACATACCATAACACATAAACCAAAACTCATGTTAATTTCTTCTTTTCATATTTTATTTAACAATAGAAAAAATTGAGGATTATATGACAGTCAAAAAACCATTGTAAAATCGTTTGTTGTGGTACCAAAGAGACTTTTCACGATGGTTTTTTACCTGTCATAGAATGCTACTAATAATGGATATTAAGTGTGTTCTATAGGAGGCTACTACAATGGTTTTTTAAAAAACTATCGTGGAATATGTAGATTATATGATAGTTTTCTATAGGAGGCTACCACGGTGGTTAATTTCTACCTTCTACGATGGTTTTGTAAAGACCGTCGTGTAAGGTATAGCAGTCCCAATATTATCCACAAATATAAGGCCCTGATTACTAGTGAGTTTTAAGCAACAAAAAATATAAATAATTGCTATGATAGTCATAGAGGATTTTCATCAAACGTGTAGTGCACATCACATATACGAACACATACACAAATACATAGAAAGTAATTAAAGCTAAAACTAAAACTAAAGTTAGAATTAAACAACTAAAACAAATTAGTTCACAAAAACCATAAAATAATTAAAACTAAAACAATATAAATAAAAATTTTAAAAAACTAAAGAATAAAGAAAGAAATAGAAAGTTACCAAATGGCAATCGGAGGCAGGCAACAACGAGGTCTTGGAGGTAATGAGCTCAAAGAGAAGAATACTTAGAGAGTTCGTCAAACTGTAGTGAGCATCACATATACAAACACATACACAAACAATGAATAATTAAAACTAAAATTACATAACTAAATTTTTTTTTAAAAAAATCTAAACAATAAAAAAAGAAACAAAATTTTACTAAACGGCTGTCAGACGTGGGCCATGGTGGGTTCATGGAGGCAACAAGCTTAAAGAGAAGACACTTGAAGAGAAGAACCTTCATAAATGAGGGATGGTGACAAGCTTGTAGGTTGTGGAAGCGTTGAGTTTAGCGGTAGCATGTTGGATCAAGGCAAAGATGATAGTGGTGATGGTAGTGGTAGAGAGAGAGGACTTGAGGGTTAGAGAGAGAGAGGTAGGACTTGGTTTAAAGAGAAAAGAGTTAAGTTTGAGTGCTAATTCGAATAAGAAAGAAAGAGAAAGTAAGCCTTTTAAAATTTCGCTGATTGTGGTAAGGGCGGGCTTTTTAGTTTTCGCTGACCATCTTTAACAATGGTTTTTATAAAAACCATCACATAATATGCCTCCTACCAAGATGGTTTTTTAAAAAACCATTGTGCTATGTGTGGAATCTACCACTATGGTTTTGTAAAGAACCATCGTGGTAGATTTGGCTTACCATGACTATTTTTTAAAAAACTATAGTGGTACATGCCACCCATTGCACAACAATTTTCGTCTTTGTGGGCGTAATTTCTTGCTTTTTTTTTTTCCTTTATCACGACAGTTTTTGAGAAAAGGTCATTAAGTAAAAGTCGTATAATCTCGAATTTGTTGTAGTGTAATTAGAACAAAACAAAATACATCATCATATCATTAATTAATAAAAAACCATAATCCTCACTTAATTGGCATGAATCTTTCTAGCACATTGAATCCCTTGTCGTTGTCACTTGTGGCAACACTAAATAACATCTTAGTAATGATATCATTATCATAAATTATAACGTCAAACCCTCTATTTACCATTAAATTGAAAAAAATAGGGTGTTATAATCCCTCCTACCTTATAAACCCTCACATAATTAACATGAATCTTTCTAACACATCAAACCCTTCGTTGCTGTCACTTGTGACAACACTAAATAACACATTAGTAATAATTTCATTATCGTAAATCATAATGTTAGACCCTCCATTTACCATTAAATTGAAAAATAGGGTGTTATAATCCCTCCTACCTTATAAATGTTTTGTCCTCTAAACTTAAAGCAATTCATGATATCTAGTTTTTGTATCATTCTCTCGTTCCCATGTCGCCTACTCCCCTCGATGGTTACACAGTAATACTTTTACCAATGCCATATCTTTATTCCTCAGCTTTTGGACTTCTCTATCTAAAATCTCTATAGGTATTTTCTCATAACTCAAGTCTTCTCAAACCTATGTTTTTTATGGTCTAATTACATGATCGGGGTCTGCTACATATTTCTTCAACATTACGACATGGAAAACATTGTGAATGTTTGACATCTCCTTGGGCAAGTCCAACTCAAAAGCCACATTATCAACTTGCTTGGTAATCTCATAAGGTCCTACATAACATGGACTAAGCTTCTTTTTCTTACCGAATCTTATTACTCTCTTCATCGGGTCCCCTTTGATAAAAACAAAGTCACCCACGACGAACTCTAGAGTCTTCCATCGAATATTAACGTAGCTCTTTTGTCAGCTTTGAGTAGTCTCAATCCTTTGGTGAATGATCTTCATTGCTTCTATCATTTTATCTAGGAAGTCTGTTGCCTTTTTCATCTTAGTTTTCATCTCTTTCTTCTCTCTTGCCTTGTGCCAATAAATCGGTCCTATACCTCCTCTTATACAACACCTCATAGGGTGCCATCCCTATCGTTTCGTGATAACTATTATTATAAGCAAATTCTAACAATGGTAATTTCTCACACCAACTTCCTTTGAAGTCTAAAGCATAGGCACAGAGCATATCCTCTAATATTTAATTAGTCCTCTCAATCTATACATCTATCTAAGGATGAAAGGAAGTACTAAACTATAGTTTCATTGCTATAGCTACCTAAACATTTTTCTAAAAGTGTGGTGTAAACTTACTATGCCTATTCGAGATAATACATTTAGGAACAACGTGGAGTCACATTATCTCCTTAACATATAGCTCGACAAGCTTCTTTAATGAGTACGTCATCCTCATCAATAGAAAATATGTTGATTTCGTCAACATATCAACTATCACCCAAATGGCATCAAATTTGTTGGTAATCTTAGGTAATCTATTGATGAAATCCATGGTTATATCTTCCCATTTCCACTTTGGTCTCTAAATAAACTGCAACACACCCCTTGGTCTTTGGTATTCTACCTTGACTTGCTAGCAGTTCAAGCATTTCTTCACATATTTAGCAACATCTTTCTTCATTATGAACCACCAAAGACTGTTTCTTATGTCATTATACATCTTGGTGGATCTAGGATACATATAGTAAGGTGTAACATGAGTTTTGCCCAACACTTTCTTCCTCAAGCCACCAACATTTGGCATATATATTCAATCTCTAAAAAATAGAAGTCCATTGTTAGGAACACAAAAACCATCACATTTCTCCTCTTTTACCTCATGTTTGATCCTTAGAAGACTCGGACCTTGATCTTGTTTGTCTTGGATATCGTCAAACAATGTCAAAATCAAAGTCAAAGACGACAGTTGTCCTGAAATCAACTTTATATCGAAATCCACAATCTCCTTCTGCAATGGTTGAGACGTTTCCTTTATTGACATCAATGTCATATAAGATTTTATACTCAGTGCATTAGCCACCTTGTTTGCCTTGCTTGGGTAATAAAGGATCTCACAGTCATTGTCCTTTACAAACTTAAGCCTTCTTTGCTACCTCATGTTTCAGCCTTTCTACATGAAAAAGTACTTCAAGATCTACTGATTGGTGAAAATCTTGCAGTAGACTCCATACAAAAAGCACCTCCAAATCTTAGAAGCGAAAACCATGGCTGCAACTCCAAATCATGAGTTGGGTATTTCTTCTCATAATCTTTCAACTGTCTCAAGGTGTAGGCCATTACTTTCTCATGTTGCATTAACGCAGCACCAAGACCCATTTTTGAATTGTCATGGTAGATCACAAACCCTTTGTTGCCTTCTAGAATTGTCAAAATTGGTGTAGTCATTAGTCTACTTTTTAACACTTAGAAACCTTGCTCATACTCGTCACTTAATTCAACCTTCTTTCCCTTTCAAATAAGTGCTATTAAGGGCATAGCTAACTTGGAAAAACCTTCCACAAACTTCTTGTAATAACCTACTAATCCCAAGAAACTTTTTTATCTCGCTAGCATTCTTTGGTAGCTCCAATTACTAATGACTTCCACCTTCGTAGGATCAACCATTGCACCATCTTTAGAGATCACATGGCCCAAGAATGCCACATGGCCTAGCCAAAATTCACAGTTCAAGAATTTAGCGTAAAGCTGATGATTATTCAACATTTGTAGCATAATCTTCAAATGCTCATTATATTCCTCTTGAAACTTTGAGTAAATAAGGATATCATCAATAAATAAAAGAGCTTTGTGAGAAAGGAGTTATTTGAATAAACCACTCATTGTGGGGAGCCTCTATGCTATTTGTGAAGAAGAAAGACAAGTCAATGAGGCCTTGCATAAACTATTACGAACTGAACAAGGTGACTATAAAAAACAAGTACCCATTGCCGAGGATTGATGATTTGTTTGATCAGCTGAAAGGTGCATTAGTTTTCTCCAAGATCAACTTGAGGTCAGGTTACCACTAATTGAAGATATAGGAAAAGGATATTCCTAATTTTGCTTTTTGAACGTGGTATGGTCATTATGCATTTTCAACAATCAAGGAATCATGCATGTTTTTCTCAACTTTAAAACTCCCTATCTCTTCTAAAAGCATAGAAATTTTCTTTTTGAGAGAGAAGTTTTTGAGAACTAACTTTTCATAATCTTCATTATCACTATTAGATAAGTAAGAACTACTTACCACATTGTCATCATCTATCACCATGAAACAAATGATGGCAACTTCTCTTGGTCTATCATCGTTAGACTCCTCGGATTCTAGTTCGTCCCATGTAACTTATAGTGTCTTCTTTGACTCATTTTTACCTACTTTATTTCTTAAAGGACAATCCAGTCTTATGTGACTGGTTTTCTTACAATTAAGGCAAACAATATCATCTTTAGATTTCACACCTCGATCATTCTTTCTTTTCATACCTTTTCCACGATTGATCTTTTGGTGGAACTTTTTGTATCTTTTGACAATCATTGCCAATTCTTCAAGGTCCTTTGAATTGAGGCTATCTTCCTCTTCTTCTTCATCATCATCATCAATGAAGGAGGCTTTAGTGTGATCACTTTCCTTCTTTTGTCATCCTCTTCTTCCTGTTGGTTTTGTTTCCCTGTGGTTTTATGCGTCATAAGTGAGCCTATCAATTCTTCAATTGGCAATGTTGATAGGTCCTTGGCTTCTTCTAGTGTTGTCCTTTTCACATGCTAAGAAGGTGGTAGTGATCATACTAGTTTTCTTACCAATTCGCTTGTAGTGAAGTTCCTACCAAGGGATTTCAAACTCTTAGTGATATTGGTAAGACGAGTATACATATCAGTAATAGATTCATGATCCTTCATTTTAAACATTTTGTAATCATGAAGAAGAAAATTAATTTTAGTCTTCTTGACTTGATTCGTTCCTTCATGAACCTCTTCAAGAGTGTGCCAAATTTCTTGTGCCGTAGTGCAAGATGTGATTCTATTGAACTCATTCCTATCAAAAGCACAATATAAAGCATTTACTACTTTAGCATTGGAAATTCTCCTTTTGTCCTCGTTGGTATGCTCTCTACATTCTTTAGGGACTAGACTTTTTTCTATCTCTTTTATAGGTTGAAAAGGACCACTTTCAACAACATCCCAAAGATCAAAATCAACATATTGTAAATAAATGGACATTCTAGCTTTCTAATAATTGTTGCCGGTGCCATTGAAAAACGAAGGTCTATTTGTGGATTGACCTTCTACTCCTTGGGTAGCTATTCTCAAGATTGTAAAATCTTTTTGACAAATTAAAATAAGCTTCCGGCTCTGATACCAATTGTTAGCCCAAAAATAACTACCCAAGAGGGGGATGAATTGGGTTTTTGAAAACTTTTACAATTATTAGAATTTTTTTAAAATAACATGCTTAAGAAGTAAATATGAGAACAAGGTAATAAAAGCACAACCAAGCAACAATTAAATAGCGATTAAGTAAAGAGTAAGGAGAAGAAATGCAAATACTATTTATAGTGGTTCGGCAAATATGCCTACGTCCATGGCCGCCAAGCTAAACTCCTTTCCTTGACCTCTTGCATTATTCAACCGTCTTTTTGGCACAATCACTCCTTTAAACAACCGATGACTTGCTCTACCTAAGGCTCACCACACCTTCTTACAAAGTGACAATTTTCCTAGAGATTATCTAACCAAGAATTCCCCAAATTTATAAGGCTCTGGAAACCCAACTATGTAGATAACATGGTTGTAACTTTGGTATACTCACAAAGTATACACTCCAAAACAAAAGAGATATAATACAAATTTGGTATGTGTTTGGAGGTGTGAGTAATTCTCAATAAGAGTATGAAACAATTTTGGCTCAAGAGAATCTGTGTGAAATGAATGCTTAAGAAGAACAATGTATAATGATGTCAAATTTCTTTACTTTTCATTAGCCATTTATTGCTCATTGAATGAAAGGGTATTTATAGCTTCCAAGTGCTTAGAAACATCTTAAAATATCAATTTTTGGTCAAAATAGCTGTTACAATACGAGCTCTAATGGTAAAAAAACTAGCTGTTACACACAGTTCAGCAGGCTAGAAACTAGGTTCAACATGCCAAAGTTTAAGGTGCTAAAAATTAAGTTCTCAATGGTCTCCAGATCGGTAGGCCAGTTCACAGTTCGGTAGGCCAAACTTTGAACCATCGACAGGCTGAAGCCAAACCTTCAGCAACCCGATTGAACCTCTATAGGAAGGGTTTTGAAAACCCTCAGAACCATAGGTCGAAGTAGGGTGTTTGGCAGGCCGATCTTTAAAACTCCAGTAGGCCAAAGATAGCCTTTGGTAGGATGCCAAAGCCTTTGTAGAATGCTAGAGCCTTTGTAGAATAGGGGTTTAAAACCCCTAGATCAGCATGCTGAAGCAGGGTGTTTAGCAGGCCGATCAGGTTCGGCAAGCCGACCAGACTTGGTCGACAGGCCAATCTACCTTAGGCCAATTTTGCCCGTGAGACCTATTTTGAAACTTGTTTTACAGAATCCTGTTTAAATACTTCTAATACAGTTCAAGTCATATTTTCACATGCAATTCAAGTTCAAATAATATCAAATGCAAGTATGCATGATGAATGCAAGTTAAGTGCGCCCTTTTGAGCTTTCTTTTGATCATTCAATTTGAGAATTGCTCACTTACACTTTTAGACTATAGAATCTAAATAAAAACATGTAATCTTTGAGTCCACATGAGTTCCTTTCAAACCTCTACTTCCACAAGCTTTCTTGAACTGCCTTCACTTGATTTCTTGAAATGTAAGCTTTGTGATACTCAAGATAATTATTAGTTTAAAAATGTATTTTGCACATATAATAAAAATTGTTTTTGCTATCATAAAAAAATATTAAAATAGCTTTGTGAAACCTTGGAGCCAACAAAGACAGAGTTAGGGTCAGGGTCAGGTAATCCCCATCAATGGAGTTATCCCCATACCTTACTCATTTACCTATATAGAATTTTAGAATTGTTATAATGTTATTAAACTCGAATCAAGTTCTACTATATAAATTGTAAAATTTAACAATACAATCACTTATGTATTATAAAAATAAATCATAAACAGAATCCAAACTCTATAAATTTAAAATCTAAATTTGTAAAATAAACCAAAACAATAAAATACTAAGTACATTATTCTTTTTTTTTTCCTTGCATATTCTCTTCTTAGCTTTATGCCAACACCATCACTTGATCCGTCTTTTCAAATCCATTGTATTTTTATTATAATTTAATACATCACCTTATATATGTTTATATATATATACACACACACACATATATATATATATATATATATAATTAGGGTAAATTGCAAGAGTATTTCCCGACCTTTTCAGAAAGTGAACATTTGGTGCACAACTTTTTTTTTTATTAAACTGACTCCAACTTTTTATTTTAGTTGTTGAGGGATCATTTTAATGGTCAAACCATTAAATTTGATTGTTAAAAATTATTCAATATATTTTAATTGAAATTATTAAATTACCCATCAAATAAATGATACATTAAAAAATTAATTTTAAAATTAAAACAAAAATAAATTAAAAAATCTAAAAATAAAAATAAAACAAGCCCAGATAAAATCATATCTTCTTCTTCCTCAGACTTTCTCAAGCCTCAAATGATCATTACACCACTACTTTTCTTCATCATCATCCAACTTGTTCAAAAAAAAAAAAAAAAAAGCTTTCCTTGGATTCAAAACAGGATTAACCAGAGGTTGAACCAAAAAAAAAAAAAAAACTCTCTACATAAAACATACAAAAGCCTCTCCCTCCCACGCCCTAAAACCCCCACTACTACGGGCTCTGCAATTTTACCTGCATGGTCAACCTTGACATCTTCTCCGTCAACATCATTACATCCCTACAATGATCTTCTTTTTCAATTCATTGAAAAAAAAAAAAAAATCTCTTTAGACACCGTAAACCAAAATAGAGAGCACCAAACGGAGAACCATATCAAAACACTTGAATCTGCTCGAACTAAAAACCTTCTTCAATCCCTCATTTCTTTTTGGGTTCAATTTTTTAGAGGTCCGATATTTTTTCTTTGGTGGCTGAGGGAAGTTGTAGAGGAGTTTCAACTAGTCCGTTAGGCCTTTAGTGACTTCTTCGCCTACAGCAGTGACATCACCGGCAAGTTGCAGAGGCTTGTGTGCTGGCCGTCGCCTGAGAACGCTCCAAAGAGCGAGGAAGCGACAGAAGATCCTTCTCGGGAGCCCGATCCTTGCCTTGGGTTCCTCTAGAGGTAGACCTTCTCCACGAAGATAACAATAACATTTCGCTGGAGGATCTCCTACCGACGGTCAAGATCTGTGTCGACGGCCTCCAATCGCCGTCAAGTGTCACCGAACGGGAGGGAAAGAAACGAGTCACGATAGGGTGGGGAAGGGTCGCAATACGGGTTCAATTTTTTTCAAGGTTCGATTTTTTTCTTTCCAATGGCTGAAGAAAGTGAAAAAAAAAAAATGGTGGTGATCAGATGATGGAGGAGAAGGCCGGTCAAAATGGTGGACAACGATTTTTAGAAGATGTCTTTTCTTTTTTCCCTTTAATCAATATTATTTAGATTTATTTTATTTATTTTATGTTTTTATTTTAGTTTCCTGCTAATATGAGATTAGTCATCTTACTAAAATGCCCTTACTGAGATGGTCACCTGTGCATCACGTGACTGTTTCTTTAATGTCTGACCCTTAAATTTGTCCCTTAGCAACTAAAATGGAATGTTTGGGTCGGTTCATTGAAAAATAGTTGAGAACAAGTATTTACTTTCGTAAAAGGTTAAAGACTATCGGAGCAATTTACCCATAAAATATATACACAAATACATATACAATACATATATATACACGTATAAAAACATAAATACATATGTATATATAAAATGATAAATAAAAAAGGAAAAATACTTAAAATATCCCTTGTGTCTTGCTTAAATATCACTTTTGTCTCTCTTATTATTAAAATGCTTAAAATGCCTCTTGTGTTTTGCCTAAATACTACTTTTGCTCTTTCTGATTATTAAAATACCCTATGCATTTTTAAAATCACTCTCAAAATACCCCTCAAGCAATTAATGTTTTAAAAATTCTAAGATTATCCTTCCAATGTATATTAAATTGAAAGATAATTTTATGTATGTGTGTTTTTATTTCCAATGAATTTTTTTTCATTTTTTATTAAACTCTTTAAAAAAACTAAAATTATCCTTTCTAATCTTTACTAAATACAGTTTAAAACATTATTAAACCAAAATACAAAATAAAATTAATTAAAAAAGTTAAAAAGTCTTAAAATAATTAAAGCATTTGCTTAGTTAAAATATTTAGTTGAACATTTTGAATTACCTTTTCTTTAATTTTTAAAGTCAAATTATATTTAAAATATTTGATATATACTAGGAAGGATAATCTTAGAATTTTTAAAAATTAATTGTTTTAGAGGTATTTAGGGTATGATTTTGAAAACAATGAGGATGTTTAAGGCATTTTAATAATAAGAGGCGTAAAAGTGGCATTCTGACAAAACACAAGGGGTTTTTTCAGTATTTTAATAATAAGAAAGATAAAAGTAGTGTTTAAGCAAAACACAGGAGATCTTTTGGGTATTTTCATAAAAATAAAAAAATATAATCGGGTTAGGGTGGAGGCTAGAGAGCTTCTCCCACCCCAGCCCCCAACTCTAACTTGGGGGTTAATTCAACCCTATACCCACCTCACCCTCATATAGTATCCTCATACTTGCTCTGTTTAGGACGGATACGCACGAGTACCCATACCGATGGGTTAGAATGCCATCTCTAAGCGCAACAAGAAGTTGGGAGCTTTTATTAGAAAAGAAAATGATGGTGACAAATATTGATTAAATTGAGCACTATTATTAAATTTTAATCAATGCATGATTTAGGTGTTTACTTAACATATATGTATAATTAATACCCTAAATAAATTGGATAAAAATATTTTGTTATATAAATGCGCCCAATAAAAACTTCACTAATCCCTGTATTCCTTTTATTTACAAAAATGATCCTTACCTATCTCAACAATTTCATTTTTTAATTCTTTAAAATAATAATTCACGTGATCCTCAATATCACCACCCCCTATTACCTTTTAAGATCATCTTGATCCTCCACAATGGGACACTTTATGAGGTTTTTTTTTTTTTTTTAAATGAAACATAGTCGCTTTCTACCACAATAGGTCAGTTTATAGGTACCTAAAACTTTAATTGGTACACCTAACATTAGCCGCTTTCCCCCACGCTTTAAACACATAATGTAATCATAAGACGTTGATCGATAGACCGACGTTGAAATCAACAACATCGTAAATGTTGGAATAAAATACTTATGAAACAATTTATGTAGATTTTTATTTTAATTATTTGACATTTAATTTAAATAAAGTTCTATTTTATTTTGGAATAAAGTACTTACGAAACAATTTCTGTAGATTTTTATTTTAATTATTTGACACGTTTTCCGCTACGCTTTAAAAACATAATCGTAAGATGTCAATTGGTAAACCAACGTCAAATTCAACAACATGGTAACCGTTGGAATAAAGTATTCATGAAACAATTTATGTAGATTTTTATTTTAATTATTTGACATTTAATTGAAATAAAGCTCTATTTTATTTTCGAAATCATGTTGTAGTCATTTGTTATTATGAATTTGTAGGTGAAACATCATAAGGCTTTAAAAACTAGCCAACGTTTTTTATTATGTATAGAAGCATTTGTATAGAAAAGATAAATGCTTTATTTAGCAACCTAACTCATGAGTTTCAATTATTGTCTATAGTGTGAAGCTCTTACATGCTATAATATAACACAAAAGTTTGTTATTGTATAAAATTCTCGTATGCTACAACATTTTACCTATTAGTCACAGTTTTAACTATGTTTTCAAATACTCTAAATACTGGAACACGAGGGACGTTAGACGATAGTTTTGTTAAAAACCATTGTCTAAAGGTTATAAAGCATCATCGAATGTCCACTTGGGCCAAAAGAATACATATTTGTTGATGTTAGATGATTGTTTCCAACAAAAATGGTTGTTTAAAATTAGCATTAGATGACAGTTTCATACTTAAACCATCATCTAACGTAGCCCTAGCCATAACATGACCAAGTGTTTTTCTTTTTGTCCATGGGTGGCCTTTCCATATGCAATTTATTTTCATTAACCTCGCAATTCACTGATAACACACTACTATAGACTGTGAATTCCACAACGGTTTAAAACTGTTATGGAAAAATTGTACGATGGTTAAAAAACCATCGTGAAAACTTCAGTTGTAATACAAATGGTTTTTTACCATCCTAGAACCTGAACATAGACGTGAAAACAAGGGTGTAGGACCACATCTTTCATGACAATTTTTCTAAAAACCGTCGTGGAAACTCCACATTCCACGACGGTTTTCTAAAAAACTGTCGTGGAATAAACATCCATGACCGTCACTTCTACGATGGTTTTTCGTCAAAATTGTCATGAAAAATTGGTATTACCAAAAAAAATTGACAAAATTTGTGCTTTCCTACAGGATGGCTAGTCTCATATCTTATCCATTACAACAAGGCCCTGATTGCATACAAAAATTGATGTATATTGAAATTACAAGGTATCTATAAGATCATTCACATTTGAGCTATTTTAAACAATTGTTTATCTACTATCTCTATCTATCTAAAAAAGACATACCTATTTACAAATTGTTCACACTCCATTCTAACTTCATTTATATCCATATGTACATAAAAATCTTTTCTTCCTAAGGCATGTATACCACTAGTAATTATATCTCGCATGAAACGAAGAATAAAAAAACTACATTCTATGTTTTCTTATTGTCTTGGACACTTATGTCTGGAATATAGTGTTCCGTTTAGTCAGTTTGTGACACCGCTTCCCACTTGAAGCTTCCAATCGTTAAGCGCCCTAACAACATGTCATGATTAAATGAATTAATAGACAATATAATTATGTAAAGCTCAAAACAGTTAATTTTATAAGTGAACATTAATACTTACAATCTTGTGACTAATATGAAATCATCACGTCTTTAGTGATTGCACACCCACGATTAATTCTATCCTCAATAAAGAGCCTACATTCTTGACCTTGTTCGTGCTCTTGATGATGAGGTGACAATTAGACTTCTGGGGCTTGTGGAGCTTTTGCTACATTATTGAGAGGCTTACAACTAGCCTTGAAGCTATTGTGTTATGAGATGCTATCATCCGTTGACCTGACACGTCCTTGGGAAATGAGCTCGATCATAAGATGTTGCAGTTCTGCAATCTCCATCCACATCTTCGACATTTGTGAATTCAATTTTGAACCTAATTGGAGGTCGAAGTATTGATATTGCTTCACATACTTCGATTGACTGTGAACATGTCCTGAATGTTCTGGTTTCCCTAGTGTCCTTGTCATTATGTCATCGTTACCGATGGATTGGAAGCTCTCTTGACTTTGTTGCTTCGTGTATTTATCCTGTAAAACAACAACAAAACCATTTTATTCTTAAGATCCTTCAATGGATATTAAATTACAAATTAATGGTTTGTGTTCAATAAACTTACAATCAAGTTTCCAATTTCTGCTACTCTTGAATTTTTAAACTATCCATCGGAAGCTTGATGTGATTTTACCCACAACTCCTCCCGTGTTGGTAGCACGTCTGTCTTAGCAAACTATATTATGCTATGTTACTAACATATTAATGATAGAATAATTGATATATGTAATACGAGTAAGATATTAATGTACCAATGATTGCTCGAGCTCTCCATATTCAACTTGGTCAACCATAGAGCAATATTCATTTTTCACTCTTATTTTTCTTACATTTGATGATCGCAGTTGGATTCGACGGAACGTCGATACCTCACAAAAGCTTGCTAATCGTCATCGTTTATGGAGGGTAGTAATGTACTGCCGTAGGAGGCCATTTATATAGATTTTCATCTTCCTCCAGAATGGAAAAGTATGGCTGTACAAAGGTAACATAGATGTGAGATCTAAAACCCCTTTGCTAGTTTGCCACAAACCTTCAAAGCCTTTTTCCTATACCAATCCTTGACTGTGAAAGCTTCGTAAATCTCTTTTTAAATCACATCTTTAACTTGTTCCAATTCCTTAGACCTCCAATCTTTCATCTATATTGGAACGTGTTCTTGACTAAGGACTCTGACCCAATTACTTAATTCATGGACGGGTGCGCCTTCCAATTGGCCTTTCAATCAAATGTCACTTCTATTCCTAAACCTTTTTTTTCATCCAATGAACCTTTTTCATCAATGTAGCTCTTCGTTCAAAGTCTACCTTCGGATTGAATTTGGTTTGCCTTTGTGGCTTACTACATTGTTTTCCCCTCCTATATAGAGTGCACTCTTCGTGCTCATTCTCATACTGGTCACTATCGATCTCACGAGATATTATACCTATTCAAAGTAAGCAAAAACTAACATACACATGCTAATATTAAATCACAATCTTATAGTAAAAAATTGACATATTATAAACTAACGTATTAAAAATCACATATTATAAATTCACACTTATAAATTAACATATTATAAATTAACATTTTATAAATTGAAAGATTACACATATTCACATAACAC
>CAMOHE010056081.1:11322-25920 GCA_946598075.1 Artocarpus hirsutus | reverse complement strand
CACTATAAATTTGGCGTGTTATTTATTTCTGCTTTATTTTTCCTTCACGTAATTCTAATTATGCTTGCATATCCGAGTGGACAGGTCCATCTAACGGTGATTTGAGGGCCCAAAATTCCTAATTGTTTGATTCGAAAGTATCTGTAGTCGGTAATGTAATGTACTGCCGTAGGAGGCCATTTATATAGATTTTCATCTTCCTCCAGAATGGAAAAGTATGGTTGTACAAAGTAACATAGATGTGAGATCTAAACCCCTTTGCTAGTTTGCCACAAACCTTCAAAGCCTTTTTCCTATACCAATCCTTGACTGTGAAAGCTTCGTAAATCTCTCTCCAAATCACATCTTTAACTTGTTCCAATTCCTTAGACCTCCAATCTTTCATCTATATTGGAACGTGTTCTTGACTAAGGACTCTGACCCAATTGCTTAATTCATGGACGGGTGTGCCTTCCAATTGGCCTTTCAATCAAATGTCACTTCTATTCTTAAACCTTTTTTTTTCATCCAATGAACTTTTTTCATCAATGTAGCTCTTCGCTTAAAGTCTACCTTCGGATTGAATTTGGTGTGCCTTTGTGGCTTACTACGTTGTTTTCCCCTCCTATATAGAGTGCACTCTTCGTGCTCATTCTCATACTGGTCACTATCGATCTCACGAGATATTGTACCTATTCAAAGTAAGCAAAAACTAACATACACATGCTAATATTAAATTACAATCTTATAGTAAAAAATTGACATATTATAAACTAACATATTAAAAATCACATATTATAAATTCACACTTATAAATTAACATATTGTAAATTAACATTTTATAAATTGAAAGATTACACATATTCACATAACACTTTAAACAATTTCACATATTCATAATTTTACAATTAAATAATATCACAATTTTACATCTTCACAATTTCACAATTTCAATTACACATATTCAAAAATTTACAATTTCAATTACACAATTTCACATATTACGCATATTCACATAACACACATATTCATAATTTCACAATTAAATAATATCATAATTTTACATCTTTACATTTTCACAATTACACATATTCATAGTTTTACAATTTCAATTACACAATTTCACATATTTACATAATTTCACATATTACACATGTTCACATAACACTTTAAACAATTTCACATATTCATAATTTCACAATTAAATAATATCATAATTTTACATCTTCACATCTTCACAATTATATAATTTCAATTATACAATTTTACATATTCACATAATTACACAATTTCACATATTCACATAACACTTTAAACAATTTCATACAACTAATGAAAATTAAATTAATGTACCAAAAACATTTGAATGGGGTGGGGACCCGAGGTAGGGTTGGGGGGCGACTGGGTGGTGGCTCGGGGTAGGGTTGGGTGGTGGCAAGGTGGGGGCTCAGGGTAGGGTGGGGTCGGGTAGGGTTAGGGCAAGGGCTTGGGTTGGGATCCAGTAGAGGCGGGGTGGGGGCTCGAGGTGGGATCCAGTGGGGACAGGGCGGGGGCTCTGGGTGGGGTTGGGTTGGGGGCGGAGGGGGAGGGGGTGAGTGGGGCTAGAGGGGATGGGGGTAGGCAGGTGGGGATAGATGGGGGCAGGGGGGAGGGGGAAAGTGCAAAGGGGGGAGGCAGCAGAGGAGAGAGAGGGAGGACTTACCGATGGGACAATCTTGCAATGTCAGGGGAGAGAGCTTGAGAGAGAGAGAGAGTTCAGGCTTCAAAATGGCCATGGGGCACATGATTTTCAAAAAATGTAGAGCCTTAAACGAACATTACACGATGGTTTTTGTAATAAACCATCATGTAATGTTTGACCTTACACGACGATTTCTTGAAAAACAGTCGTGTAGACTAAACCTTGCATGATAGTTTTTAAGGAAACTGTCGTATAAGGTCAAACATTACATGATGGTTTTTAAGGAAATTTTCTTGTAAGGTTCATATCTTGACTATTTTTTCACAACAGTTTCTAAATAAACCATTGTGAAATATCCATTTTTACGATGATTTCTCAAGAAAATTGTCATAAAAAAAGGTCAAAATTACCACTTTCATATGTTTTTCTCTTCTACCCAGGGTGGCCAACCCGTATGTTAAGCATCCAATGGCCTAGAGTGTTTACTTTTTTCTATTCTCATCACAAATCTAACTATAAATAGACATCCAAAACCCTTACAAAAAAGTGAAAAACTAAACAAAGAAATTTATAATTTAAATAAATTAACATTATTTTTCTCTTTTTTTTCATTGGTTCCTCAATACATATTCATTCCACATCTTCACGAAGCAAGTGCAAAACATCATCTTTAAAATCATCTATCTCTTCAACCGATGGCAATCCCTTTGTGAATAAACCGATGTCCATGTAATCCTTGAGAACTTCTTCACCGTCGATAACTACTCTAGACTTCATCAGGAGGACTAGTGACAATTCGATGTCTTGGGGATCTATAGTATAAAAAACTTAGATTGCTTGTGATGCCATAATGAAGGGATCATTCTTGTATCCTAATCTTATAAAGTCAACCACTGTGATGCCATCATTATCAAACTTAACATCGTTGTTGTTGACCTACTTGCATTTAAAAAGTGCTATGCACAATCCCCCATAATCATGCTCCCAAATATCTTCAATGAAACCAAAGTAGTTCATTGTCTCATATACCGGATTCTTGTCCTTGGCAGAGGCAATATGCATAGTCTTAGCATGGAGAGTTACACCACTATTTTGGACAGGATGCTTCTTATCTCTTTCGCGAGTGTAGAAAGTGTAACCATTTATAGAATATTATGTATTCTTTGTAACTACCGACAATGGTCCTCTAGCTAGGTTCTTCAAGTCTTGTGACATGCCTCCATCTTGTGATGTGGAGGACTTGCCATAGATGTGTGTTCTAATCCACAACCAAAAGGTCTGGTTGTCTTCATCTTGCAACCACTTCTCATTTCTTGCTCTTTTTGGGTTTGCTTTTTTTAATTCGTTTATGTGCACCTCAATGAAAGGCTCCACTTCATTAGCATTGTGCCAAACATAAAGACAAGCTTGCTCTCACTCCTCTCGATTTGCTGAGGAAGGATTGCTAGTAAATAGTCCCCTAGCCTCAATGTTTGCAGTCTTTGGTACCCCAATTGCTTCCATATTAGACAAGTACTTAGAGCAAAATTCAACCAATTCCTTAGCTATGCAACTTTCTACAATACATCCCTCCGGCCTATTTCGGTTGTTTATATAGCCCTTCAAAACCTTCATATATCTTTCAAATGGGTACATTCATCTCAAATATACTAGTATGCATAACTTAACTTCACGTATTAAGTGCATCGTTGATGAATCATGATGTCAAAAATGCTAGTGGAAAATACTTCTCAAGCATGCATAAGGTTTGCACCAACTCCAATTACAGTGAATCTAGCATAAATGGATCAATTACCCTAGAGCATATTGAATTAAAAAACAAGCACAACTTGATAATTGCAAATCTCACATCCTTTGTTAGAATTCCCCACAAAGCAAGTGGTAGTAATTGCTGCATTAACACATGACAATCGTGTGTTTTCATACCAATAAGTTTTAAATCCTTCACCAACACCAACTTTTTAAAGTTTGAAGAATACCCATCTAGCACTTTCAACGAAGCAAGCCATTCACAAAGCTTTCTCTTTTCCGCTCTTGATAACTTGTGCTTCGCCGAAGGTAAGTAAGTGTGGTTCCCTCTTTTCTCGGGAAACAAATTAGGCCTAATCTCTATTTCCATAAGATCCAACCAAGCTTTTTCACCATCCTTAATCTTGCCCAAAATGTCAAGCAACATGCCGACTATGGATATACAAAAGTTTTTCTCAATATGCATAACGTCCAAGTAATAACAAATAAAAATTGTCTTCCAGTATAGAAGATCAAAAAAGATTGATCTTTTTTTCCATGGTCCATCAATCGGCGGCTTGTCCTTACCTCGCTTTCTCTTCCTGAGTACCACTCTTATATCTTTTACTATTTCAAATATTTATTCACCCGTCAAAGGATGAAGAGGGTCTCTTTCTTCGCTGTTGCCATCAAAGGCTTTCTTTTGTTTGTGGGAATGATGATCTCTTGGCAGCCATCTTCTATGACTAAGAAAAATACTTTTTTTTTAGACGTTTCCATCATACAAATAGGACAACTAATAGAATTCTTCACCTAATAACTAGATATATTGCCATATGTGAGAAAGTCGTTACTTGTCCATATCAACATTGCATGGAGTGTGAACGTCTCTTCTCTATAAGCATCTCTAACTTCAATTCTATTTTCCCACAAGTTTTTTAGGTCATCGATTAACGGTGCCAAGTATACATCACTGTCATTGCCTGGTTGGTGAGGATCCAAAATCAATAAAGACAACATTAAAAACTTCTGCTTTATGCACATCTTTTGAGGGAGATTGTAGTTAACAGGTATTACAGGCCTAATGCTATGCCTTCTACTCATGTTACCATGTGGGTTCATTCTATCTATTGACAAAGTGAAGTGTATATTTCTTGTATCTGCACTAAAGTCAAGATGATCGGCTTTAAAAGTCTTCCATTGTGGTGAATCCATCAGGTGTCTAAGCATAACATCGTTGATCTATTTGTCATGATGCCATGACAAATTCTTGGCATGTTCTGGGTTTTTGAATAAACGCCTCAAACATGGTACCAGTGGAATGTAACACTTTCTTTGGTACTCCATTCTTACCATCTTTTGGCTCCTTTCCTTTCTTCCACCTTACTTGTTGATAAATCGGACAATAATTCTCATCCTCATACTCATTCTTATAAAGAACACAATCATTTTCACAAGCATGAATTTTCTCCTACTCCATTCCCAAAGTGCTTAAAGTCTTCTTAGCCTCATACATACTAGATGGTAATTTATTACCCTCTGGTAGAAGCCTTCCTAAAAATTCCAAAAGCTTTGTGAAACTAGAATTGAACCACCTACCTGACACTTTCAAATTCTATAATCCAACGAAAGCGGACAATTTGGTGATATTGGTACACCCCTCATACACATGTGTCTCAGCATCATTCATCATTATCTAAAATAAATCCAGACGGTGCACAAAGTGTTCTTCTAAATCATTGACCATGTCAGCCATATTGTTGTGATCATCCATATTATCCTCCATAATAGCTTCCTTTTCTTTACTTATTAAAGTTAGGATTAAATTAGACTTGCCATAAAAATACCATGTTTAATAACTACTTATTATTCCATTTCGAAATAAATGTCTTCTAACAATTGGTATTGGATGCAATCTATGGTTTCCACATTGAACACAATGACATCGAATTTTATCACCATTGGCATGACTTTGGCAAAATCCAAGAACTCTTCCACACCATTTACATATTCTTTAGACAATCAAAACTCCTACATCCATTTCCTATCCATTTTGCAAATCCTAAATCAAAATCATAAATAACAATTATTCAATTAAAATTAAATTATTAAATTATATACATACCTACCATATATATTCTAATCATAAAACAAAAACATTTACCCATCATAAAACAAATTACACATACTATTATACAGTAAATAAATCATACTCATGATCCACAATACAATAATCACAGATTAAACAACAAAATCAACAACAATTTATCAATTTTGGATTAATTAAATAACAAAATCAACAACAATTTATCAATTTCTAACTAAAACTTACAATTTGGAATGAGATTAAGGAATGTAGAGACGAAAAATTTTCAGACGGATCTGTGTTCATATTTGAGAGGTGAGTTTTTCATTTTTATCTGATTATTGAGGTGGGAAAAGGGGTTTTAAGTGAGCTACCATGACGGTTTTTTAAAAAAACGGTCGTGGTATGGATAGCGTCTACCACGACGGTTTTTAAAAAACTGTCATGGTAAGTTTAGTTTACCACAACGGTTTTTTAAAAAACCATTGCGTTAAACCCCGTCCATACCACGATGGTTTTCGTCTTTATGGGCATAACTCACCACGTTTTTTTCCCTGATCACAAGGGTTTTTGAGAAATGGTTATTAAATAAAGGTCGTATAATCTCAAATTTATTGTAGTGACATAAATTAACAATAATTTAAAAATTAAAACATAACATAATATAACAAAAACAAAGTCTAAAAATTTAATTAGTTCTATTTAATGAATCCTTGTACAAACTTTGTCCGTTTATCTATCACTTCACTCAAATGGTTATTAGTATAAAATTCTTGGCTTGTCACGACTTGTGATTCTCATCATAATAATATCTCTCATATACCTTTACACAAAATAGCCGTATTCTTTGTCTTCTTGTTGTAAGGTATCCTAAAAATGATGTTGAGTATATATCAATTTAAATAACAATAATTGCATTTTCAATTTCAATGATATTGCTTACTTATTTAATAGTAGAAATCTAGTGTATCCATCATGCTTATTGAAGATGACTTTAGCTTTTGTTTTTAATTTTTACCCATTTAAGGCCTTAAAAGTAATTTATTAAAATCCAATTAATCAAAACATAGATGCTATAAACTAACAATAATAAATAATATAGTTAACAAGAAAATACTTACAATATAATCATCTCTAAATTTGGTGCATACTTCTTGGCCAAGTGAATCAAATGATAAAATCCTATTTTTTTGGAGTAAAAGAGGGCCAATATCCGATGATCCCCACCATTATGTGGCATGAAATAACATTTTTCACCTCCTCCTTTCTTCAAAAAGTCATAGAGCGTCCTTGCTCTTTCTTTAATTGAAAGCTCAGTATCATCTGGCACATAAGAGGTGATATAGGAGTTGACGAAGCCATACGTGGTGAGCAACTCATAGGTATGGTAATATTGCCATAAGAAAATGCATATAAAAAGCAAAGATTGTTAGATGATGACAAGTAACAAGTGAAAAACAAAAACAAATGACCATATTGTTGACAATTCATGAAAAGTAGATGCCTCATGTATGCCATGATACATAAAACACTAATTTGAGTGAAGTTGGCGAACTAATCAATGCCTTCTGTAGTGATAATAGGGGGTACCATTGCTACGGGTGATGTCATGAGGCAACATAAGCATAATTGTGCTGGAGGCCTCCCTGGATTATTTAAAGTAACTATACAAGCTTGCCATGTTCGGAAGTAATCCTTCTAAACCATCCATTGGTTTTGTCTCCTCCATTTCGTCCTCCTTTTATTGCTTTTTTTCCCCTCAGATTTTTTGCATGATCTCCCTTGATTGGCTCGTCCATAGGCACCATAGGCTCTTTACTTGGATAATGGCGTTGGTCAATTGGCGTTTCTTATTTGACTTAACGACCTAATTTGAATCCATGTTTTGGGCCAAGGAAAAATCCCTCCGAAAACATCATTCACGACCTTATTTTCCTCCGTCAGGAAAGGTAAAGCCGCATCCTTCACATAGCACGTAGTAATTGTAACGCCATATTACCGTCCCTAACTACATACAATGAAGCAAATTAGTTGAAAGAGTCTCCATACATGCCCTTTCTCCTACAACGACAATTAAATGAATAACACCACCATCCCCTGTTATTGATAGTTTTAGAAGAAGACAAGATTCATCCTCATTGAGACTCGATGAGGGCAACTCCATAAGTGGTGTTGGACGTTGTATGACCTAAGCAAGTTACTTTTGCACTAGTGCATTGTTCTACCATAGGAGCCATATTTTCTTCACCGTGGGAGGAAGAATTCCCACGAGCTTAACTTCTCATAACCTCCTCCCACTTGAAGAACTTAGACTCCATCATTTCCACATTCTTACATAACTCAATCAACTTTGCACAAGACTTTGAGCTTCAGGTGGAATGAAAATATTAGGACTGCTTGACAAACTGAGATTGACCGCATACCTATCTCGAATATTTAGGATTGCCCAATGCAGCGGCTAATATAGCATCCGTCCCTCAAGATTAGAATTTGCCTTAGGACGCTTGCTCTTCATAATCATCCTATTAATTACAAAATTAATACACGCTAAAACTAATAACAATAAACACAAAAGTTGAAACATTAAAAGTTAAAAAAACATAAAATAACTTACAATTCATTGGCTAATCCCTCCACATCTCAGATTTTTAAAAATTTCATCCTTCTTATGTCAGGTGAACTTCCAAATATTATGATGAAGAGAGGGCATAGTGGTATTGTGTAGTCTCATCTATATTAAAAGGTGAGGTTATTTAAATTTTATATAAGGATTACAAAGCTTGTATAAATGACGTAAACAAACTTCACTTACCCATTTACGCTTTACTTTATTATATTCCAAACAACATTACGAGTGCTCATGATCAAATTCATCCCTGCTCTCTTTTACTTGTTTTGATATCTCCTTTTGCTCCTCAATAAGTTTATATTTTACAAACTCCTCCATTGGTCCGAACTAATAGCTAGAATAGTAGTGTTTTATAACTTTTTCCAAGAGATTGAAAATATTAGGATCCTCTTTGTTGCCTTTAATGAAAGCCTTTTTTAAGCTGTACCAAAAGTTGCATGCCATCTTCGATACACTTGCTAAAAATGTTTGACATTGTTCTTATTGGCCTTATCTCTCCAAAGCTTTGTTGTTATTGGAACATGCTTTCAAACTAAAACTCTAACATAACTTTGGAGCTCATCCCCTCTTTTCTAATACTTTGATCCTTTCCATTGAATTGAACTTGTATTTTCATGCTTTTCGACTTAAACCTTGACACATGTTTCATCAAGTTGCTCTTCTTTTTCCATCCACATCAAGACTGAATGGATCCATTTTTCGGAGATCATAAACATCTTCTCATCCAATAATTGCCTTCTCCATGCCAATGTATTCGTTGTCGGACATATTGAATTCTTAAGCAATAACTAACAATATTCATTAAAATCACACGCCAACATAGCAACACATATGAAAGTTGACACACACTAATATACCAAAACCAATAATATTAAAACTAAAACTAACAAAATATTAAAACTAATGACCTTGAATTAACATAGAAACAATTTAGTTTAAACTAATAAAACTAAAAAATTAATTAAAATAACTCAAAATTAAAAGCCAATAACGCTAAACTAAAACTAATAAAAAAATTAAAACTAATAACCCTAAAGCAGCATAGAAGCAATTTAGTTTAAGTTAATAAAACTAAAAAATTAATTAAAATAACTCAAAGTTAAAAACCAAAAACACTTAAGCTATAACTAACACATAAATTAAAACTATTAACTCTAAATTAATAGACAAACAATTTAGTTAAAACTAATAAAACTTAGAAATTAATTATAATAGCTAAAAATTAAAAACATAAACTAATTAATCTAAACTAATAACTCTTAAAACCCTAAATAACAAACATGAGGTCTAGGCAAGTGGAGACAAATGCGACGGAGGCAAGGGGACGAAGTTATAGATGACTGACGTCTAGGTAGAACGGAGACAAATGTGATAGAGGCAAAGGGATGAATGTCTGGACGAAGGGAAGATGATTGTGATGGATGAGAGGGGATGGAGGTCTCGATGGAGCAGAGACAAGGACAACAAACATGACAATGAATGCTATAGAAGATGATGATGGTGGTGGTAAGAGATAGGACTTAGAACGATTGAAATTTGGGGTTTTTGGTAAAGGTTTTAATTTTTTGAAGCTCACGTTTATAATGAGGTGTTAGACAATAGTCTCTTAGAAATCGTCATCTAATAATGCATATTATACGACAGATTTATTAAATTGTCATCTAAAGTGCCTACTAAAATCCGAGACATGGAATTTTGCAGTTTCACGTAGCTGATGACAACAATTTACTAAAAGCTGTCATTTAATGCATTAATTATAGTAGTGAAAAGATTTTATATGAAACAATAAAGTTCACAATTGGTAAAATAAAGTTGAGTGCTTTATTTTGATAATTTTTTTTGTTAGGATTTAGTTCCTTGAGGAATAAATACATTATATGTATTTTAGACATTTTAGATAATAAAGAATAATAAATTTATTTCATGTATATTGACATGTATTTTATTTTTATTCATATTAATGTTGATTGTATATCAAGCAAACTAAAGGTACTAACATTATAAAATGTATAGAATTGTTTGATTGCAAGATCCATAGTCTGAATGTATAGTCTGTAATCTATGAAATGAAGATAGGCATTTTATTCCTAATATGATTGTAATGGGTATTTGCTCACAATTAGAGAGACAACTTTCCATGACTATGGGAGTGGTGACTCCAATGAAGACATTAATATACACCTAGTGGTGGATATATATCAGACTAAACTTAAAGTACATACCAAAAAAAATCTTAAAATGTTATTGATTTTATAAATAATTTTATTTGATTAAACAACTTTGATAATTATTTATGTGTCAATCTTAATTCTAAAGTGGATACATGACTCCATGCCTATAACTTCTATCCTCTAATATTCCAAAGGTAAGAATTTTGATGATCAAAGATCCTTATGTTAGTATGTTGGATGCATGACTTTTATTTGATGAGAGCGTGATTCATAGATATGGAATCCATAGCTTCTTAGCAAGAGTTAATGTTGTCTTTTCAAAGACATTATTTGAGAGTTGGAATAAAGAACAAGGCATTGATTATATCACATTGGTTATATTAGTAAATAAGGGAATTTTGAGATAAAATAATCAGGAAGGTAAAAAGAAACTTGTCTTGATAAATTTTTAATTCCTCCAATGTATTCTATTAAGAAGTGCCGTAAAACCCTCATTTATTCTTAAACTGCCTAAGTGCAAAGTTTAGTGAGAGTTTTAATTACTAGCTTTACACTTTAGTAGTTGGAAGGAGATACTAGGTGTAAACGATTAGTTGAGTTTGTCTACACACATAAAGATCCAAGGAAGTAAATAATATAAAAGGCTAGTTGGTTGGGATCTCTACTAGAAGTGCTTTACCAGAATTGTTGCTAGGTTTTTAAAAGGTACAAATATTTATGATACAACTTATAGTTATAGCAACATGAATTAGTTGTCTGATGATTATTCAAATTTTTTAAAACCTTCCACTATGACACTCTAATTAACATTTTCCAACAATTTTGCTATTGCTATTACCTAGTTAAAGGACAAATCTTATTTAGATCGCTATAATGTCGATTACACTATAAAGGCATGACATATTATAAATATATTGATCTAGATCATATTTGAATCAATTCTGTAATCAAATCCATTTAAATATATAGAGAACTTACATTCCATCTAATAGTAGATGACCAATTTACAGATGGACCTCAATCTTGAGTAATTGCTACCTGCACTCACAATCATATGTTATATCTTTTGATCTACCAATAAGTGAGATTCATTCAAAATTATTAACTCTGTATTGTTTAAACATTATATAACAGACACTACTACAAACATGGTCTTTTGCGACAAGGTTGATAGTCATCGCAAATGTATTTTTTGCAATGACTTATTATCGACATTACGTCATTGCTAATAATTAGTCGCAAATAATTTTTGATTTATGATGACAAATAGTCGTAAAAAAGTCACTATAAATATGTCGTCACGGTCATCAATAACGTGACATGGTAGCATTTTTTAGCGATGATATTTTTCAAAAAAGTCATTACAATAACTTGTGTTGATACTGACGTGGACCTGTATATTTACAACAACTTTTTTGAAAAAGTTGTCATAAATATACCAGTTACAATTTATTTTTTAAATTTTTTTAATATATTATTTAATACTATTTATTAAATTTTTAAAATTTTTTAAGTAATTATTATTACTTTTAAATAGGAATAATCAAAATATAATAATAAAAATAAAATTTTAATATTAAAAAAGATAATTAATAATACATTGTTCCAATAATAAAATAAAAACCAAACCAAACATAATGTTTCAAGATATTGAAGAAAAAACAAAATACAATCTAATCGTCTAAATTTGTAGCATTGTCGGTATTATCATTGTTGTCATGAGTGGCATCTAAAAGAGGCGGAGGACCTTGACTAACAAAAGTTAGAGGAGTCATCATGGGCAGGAGTTGGACTCCAGGTAGCAACTAGGCCACCAACTCTATCAACGTCCTATGGCTTTGGTACATAGTCATGTTGTACTAAGCCAATCTCCATAAAAAATCTTCCTCATGCTGGTCAATAGGTGTCGAAGATGTTCCATTTGATTAGAAGCTAGAGGATGAACCATCATCGATGCCAGAGTAAAACCTATGTGGGATTGTGGGGTCTAGTCCAGTCCTATGTCCTCTACGTTTACCTAGGACATACTCCAAAATTCCCATCTCATTAAGTGCAGGTGTGGCTGAAGAGGAAGCAGACTATGTCATCTAGGTTTGTCTCTCTTGCTCCATTTTATTCTACATAAATAACATTTTACACATGTTATAAATACACAAAGTAATTTAAATAAGAGAAGATAGTATTGAAATTTGAAGTGCCTATAAAAGTCTACTATGCTTAAGGGTTAACCCAAGTCTCCCTGTGACGATATATGTTTGTCTAGTTGTCTATGGCAGACATCGGTTGTTGGGTCATTGTATTGGCCTATCCAACAATTTGAATGTGTTGTTCTTTAATAACTTTTAAGATTGCTTGTAATTAAACAAGCTTACTAACCTTTTTGTCACGATGCTGGGAGATGGATATCCAACCATGCAAACTTGACCACTTTTGGTTGCCATGATTGTTTTCATTTGTCTTCGTCTTTTTCTATTTATTATAGTTTTTAGCGTTAGCAATATTGAAATTAATAAATATAATAAATAATTAACTTAGCAGATGTACAATTGCCTGAAATCTCTTCGACATGAACATATCGCAGCTACGACCCTAGTGTTCTTGATTCCTAAGGTTCGAGGGGGAGGGGGGTGCCTCGTTGCTAGTAGTCCAAGTGCTTTGAAGTGTACATGGAGATCACTCTTCCAACCTTTATAATACTTGGCTGCCCCCTATCAGCCATGCCATGGAGGATGCCATCCACCCTTTGGTAATCTAAAGAAAACCAATCCTGTAATGCATCAAGATTATAATAATTACTTTTATTACGTTCCATCAAAATTATGTTCTATACAAATTATCTTCTATAAGGATGAAGTTGAATGAATACCAGCATGAGCTACTGAATCTGTCTCTTATTCCAGGCATTAACATCTTTCCAAGCATTGTGGAATGGCTTACATGCATCCTAAGTATAAATGCCTACAACACTTTCAAACCATGATCCAAACCAACCAAGAGCTTTCTACACTACAACAAATTTAAGATTATACGACCTTTATTTAACGACCATTTCTCAAAAACCATCGTGATAAGAAAAAAAAAGAGGCAAGTTACGCCCGCAAAGACGAAAACCGTCGTGGTATTGGCGGGAGCTACCACGACAGTTTTTATAAAAACGGTCGTGAAAGGTACCGAGGCTTCAATGATGATTTTTACTAAAAACCGTCATGAAATGCTCTACATGTTTCAAATTTTTAGTAGTCACCAAAATTTAATCTTTCAAGAACGTTAAATTTGGGTGGAAAACTAAAATTTTCAAACCTCAGGGACTTCCATGATGGTTTTTAATAAAAACCGTCGTGAAAGGTACTGAGGCTTCCACGATGGTTTTTACTAAAAATCGTCGTGAAATGTTTTACATGTTTGAAATTTTTAGTAGTCGCCAAATTTAATCTTTCACGAAGGTTAAATTTGAGAGGGAAACTAAAATTTTCAAACCTCGGGGCCTTTCACGACGGGTTTTAGTAAAAATCACCGTGAAAGGTGCAAGGCCTTCCACGACGGTTTTTGTAAAAACCATAGTGGAAGGCCTTTCATGACGGTTTTTAGTAAAAACCGTCGTGATAGGTACCGAGGCTTTCATGACAGTTTTTACTAAAAACCATCGTGAAATGTTCTACATGTTTGAAATTTTTAATAGTCGTCAAAATTTAATCTCACGAAGGTTAAATTTGGGCGGGAAACTAAAATTTTCAAACCTAGGGGCCTTTCACGATGGTTTTTAGTAAAAATCGTTGTGAAAGGCCTTCCACGACAGTTTTTAGTAAAAATCGTCGTGAAATGGTCGTGAAAGGTACCGAGGCTTCCATGACTGTTTTTACTAAAAACCGTCATGAAATGTTCTATATGTTTGAAATTTTTAGTAGTTGTCAAAATTTAATCTTTCACGAAGGTTAAATTTGGGTAGAAAACTAAAATTTTCAAACCTTGGGGCCTTTCACGACGGTTTTTAGTAAAAAACCGTTGTGAAAGGTGCAAGGCCTTCCACAACAGTTTTTGTAAAAACCATTGTGGAAGGCCTTTCACGACTGTTTTTAGTAAAAACCATCGTGAAATGTTCTACATGTTTGAAATTTTTTGTAGTCGCCAAAATTTAATCTTTCACGAAGGTTAAATTTAAGCGGGATACTAAAAATTTCAAACCTTGTGACTTTTCACGACAATATCTATAAAAACCATCATGGAAGGTCCGATGTTTGAAATTTTTAGTATTTCGCCCAATTTAACCTTTCACGATAGTTTTTATAAAAACTGTCGTGGAAGGTTTTGCATATTTGAAATTTTT
>CAMOHE010056081.1:0-11302 GCA_946598075.1 Artocarpus hirsutus | reverse complement strand
CGTGAAATGTTCTACATGTTTGAAATTTTTAGTAGTCGCCAAAATTTAATCTTTCACGAAGGTTAAATTTGAGCAGGAAACTAAAATTTTCAAACCTCGGGGCCTTTCACGATGGGTTTGAGTAAAAACCGCCGTGAAAGGTGCAAGGCCTTCCACGGTGGTTTTTGTAAAAACCATAGTGGAAGGCCTTTCGCGACGGTTTTTTGTAAAAACCATCGTGAAAGGTACCGAGGCTTCCACGACAGTTTTTACTAAAAACCATCGTGAAATGTTCTACATATTTGAAATTTTTAGTAGTCGTCAAAATTTAATCTCACGAAGGTTAAATTTGGGCAGAAAACTAAAATTTTCAAGCCTCGGGGCCTTTCACCATGGTTTTTAGTAAAAATCGTTGTGAAAGGCCTTCCACGACGGTTTTTAGTAAAAATAGTCGTGAAATGGTCGTGAAATGTACCAAGGCTTCCATGACAGTTTTTGCTAAAAACCGTCGTGAAATGTTCTATATGTTTGAAATTTTTAGTAGTTGTCAAAATTTAATCTTTCACGAAGGTTAAATTTGGGCAAAAAACTAAAATTTTCAAATCTTGGGGCCTTTCACGACAGTTTTTAGTAAAAACCATTGTGAAAGGTGCAAGGTCTTCCACAACAGTTTTTGTAAAAACCATCGTGGAAGGCCTTTCACGACGGTTTTTAGTAAAAACAATCGTGAAATGTTCTACATGTTTGAAATTTTAAGTAGTCGCTAAAATTTAATCTTTCACGAAGGTTAAATTTAAGCGGAATACTAAAAATTTCAAACCTCGTGACTTTTCACGACAGTTTCTATAAAAACCATCATGGAAGGACCGATGTTTGAAATTTTTAGTATTCCGCCCAATTTAACCTTTCACGATAGTTTTTATAAAAACTGTCATGGAAGGTTTTGCATATTTGAAATTTTTAGTAGCCCGTCAAAAATTAATCTTTCACGAAGGTTAAATTTGGATGGGATACTAAAAATTTCAAACCTTGGGACCTTCCACGATGGTTTTTATAAAAACCGTCGTGAAAGGTACCAAGGATTCCACGATGGTTTTTTAGTAAAAACCGTCGTGAAATGTCCCGCATGTTTAAAATTTTAGTATCTCTCCAAAATTTAATCCCGCGCTAACTACATGGCTTTCCCTATTTATTCAAAATTTCTCTAACTCAAACCCACTAACTCTCAAACCCCTTTCTCTCTCTAACTCCTCTCCCACGACCTAGCCAACGACAAACCTAACCCCAATGGCATTCCACCGACTTTGACATTCCTTTATCACTCTTTCTATGACCTACCTAACAAACGCGATGCCATTCTCCACCGTTCATCCTCATCCCTTCATATTCTATCGACTCCACCATCGTTCGACTCATCCTTAGTCATTCCACCAACTCCATCACTTTTGGTAAATTTCAAACCATTACTTTTAGTTTTAGCATTATTTGGTTATTTTAGTGTTATTTACCTTTAGTTTTAGTTTTAATATTAGTTATATTAATTTGTTTTTTGCCATTTAGTATGTGTTACTTGTATTTGGTGTTTGAAAGAACTTTGAGCAACATTTAGCATTTTGATGTGAGAATAGATTACTTTTTATGTGCTTGTGATGCCTAAGTATTATTGTGATACTCACCAAATGTTTGGAGATTTTTTTTTAGGGGAATACAAATTTTTCACGATGATCCACATGTTTGGAGATTTTTGGAGATTTTTTTTTAGGGGAATGTCAAGTTTTCATGACGGTTTTTTGAAATTGGCATTCCACGACGGTTTCTTGAAAAACCGTCGTGGAATCCTTAGTATTCCACGATGGTTTTTTGAAAAATCATCGTAGAATGCCAATTTTTCATGACAGTTTATCAAAAAACGGTCATGAAAAATTACTACATTACAACCCCTTCCTGTGCCAATTTTTTTTATTATATGACGGTAAAAAACCGTCGTGAAAACTCCATGTCGTACCACAACTGAAGTTTTCACGACGGTTTTTTAACCGTCGTAAAATTTTTCTATGACGGTTATAAACCGCCGTGGAATCCACAATTTGTACTAGTGCTAGGTACCATCGGCCTCATCAAATGTGAACGAAAGTTTTTGTACTTCTCTACATATGTTGTGATCTCATGACCTTTTACCTTTTCTCGAATAGTACGACGACAAGGTGTGGCATCTTGTATTGTAAACATCAAGAAACATTTTAGATTAAAATTAGTTAACCGAATAAACTATACAAATTTGCACTTGGGTTGTGACATACTCAACTAACACGTGACGACACTCTATAAGGGTCGGGTGGAGGTTATGCTCCACCTGCACAGCTAACACATGTAGCAACTTGTCTAGACATATTGAACTATTGTCAAAGAAAAGGTTTAATATCATAATTTGGTACTATAAAATTTATGTTTTATTAAACTACTAATATCATAATTTAGTATTATTAAAAAAAAAAAACAAACTCATCAAATGTTTCATCATCCTCTTCTTGTAAAACCAAATCTTCATCTTCTACAAGAGACTTGTCTTTTAAGATTGCATCAACATTGGATGTGATAACATTAGATGATACATTAGGGAGATTCCACATCAAGGTGACAATCTTTGGTACTCCCACTACTAATTCAACATTAATAAACTTTGTATCTTGAACCATTGTCAGGTCGTTCACAACTGCTTCGGGAAGATCCCATATATGTCGATGTCCAAAGTATTCAACAACTTTTCAATTTGGACCGTTAAACAAATCATCTACATAAAAAACTTGTTCTACTTGAGATGCAAGCATGAATGGTTCATTCTCGTACCATAAGTCCTCAACAAAGATGCTTGTTTTATTTTTGTGTTGTTGAACTCTCTTCTTTTCTGGACAAGTGTCAAACTACTTACACTTGAAAAGAATAACAAAATTAGCATTTATCTTGGACAATTCGTAAATCTCACCCTATAATATGTTTGATTATCTGGTCCACGAACACAGACACTCGATTTCTCAATAGTTCGATTGATATCCCGATTATGTGTTAGATACTTGAATCCGTTCAACATATAACCAGGATAGCTTTTAACGAAGAAGCTTGAACCAAATGAAAGCAAAACCAATTGATCAGTTGCCTCTGGTGCATTCTACTCTCGAAGATTAAACATTTTCCAATTGTAAAGAATTATTCGAAATTAAGTATTTGCAGTCATTGTGAATTTCCAATTTTACTATGTATGATTTAAATTAAAATTATACCTTATTTTGAAACCATTTTAAGAACTCCATTGCTTGAAGATCCTCCAACGATCTGGTTCATTTGCTATCTTCCAACTCCTTCATTTGCTTACTGTCATATTATGGAATTTGAGTGATACAATAGTATTTGATGTGATACAATAGTCATAATTACAGAGAAATGCAAAGTAATACTTACTCGATGTATTGCTAAATTTCTAAACAGTTGTGTAGTAGGTACCACTTGGCTTTATTTTACAACTGGTTATCTAATGTGATTGGGGCCATCTTCCCAATTGGACGACAACAAGTATGAAGATAGAAATCTTGTTGTTACCAACTACATCATCATCTAACCAATTTCTGGCAAGTCTATTAAATATTGTCTCTATCATAGTTAGATACATCAAACGAAAAGTCAAAGCTTCATTGACAATATACACTTTGGCAATTGATCCCTCTAATCATGCATGATTTTTAACTTACTTCTTCATTGATCCAAGGAATCGTTCAAACAGATACATCTTAAATGAACAGGGCCTCCCCTAATGGCTTCTTCTGGCAAGTGTATTACTAAACATACCATAATATTGAAAAAGGCTAGTGGGAAAATTGTTTCTAACTTGCATAAAATTAGTGTGATATCCTCTTGCACTTTCTCTAAATCACTTATCCTTAATGTCCTCAAACAAAGCAACTGGAAGAAGTTGCCTAATTCTATTATTGCATCAACAATCTCATTCTTCATGAATGGTCGAATCCTAGTGGGTAATAATCGCTACATTGTGACATGAAAATCGTGGATTTTAACCCAGTGATTTTTTTGTTCCCCTCGATACCATATTTATTTTAAATACTCACAAAACATTTTATTGTTATCTGGGGTCAATGTGTACGTGGCATCACCACTAGAAACTGTAGATTACATGACAGTTGAAAACTGTTGTGGTATGTTTTCATGATGGTTTAAAAACTGTTGTGTAATCATTCGTCGTAGTACCAACGAGACTTTTCATGATGGTTTTTTACTATCGTGAAATCCTAATTTTGGTGGGGTTCTAGGATCATGGGACGAGGCTACCATGACAGTTTTTATTAAAAACTGTCGTGAAACGCTAAGCTTACACCACGGTTTTTAGGAAAACTGTCGTATAAGCTATGCCTTGCACTACGGTTTTTATGACAACCGTCATGTAAGGCTCTTGTTTTACGACCGTTTTCATTATGAATGGTCCCGTATTTTCACTATTAATACAATGACCTGATTTCATAATCACATAATTATATTGAACTATAAAATTTTTATAAAATCATATATATATTTACATTGTACAGTCATGTACTTTTTCATGCTTGCACAAGAGTTGATGGATTGTTGGTGTCTAAGTCCATGCATGCTGTCATGTGTGAGGTAAAGAAAGAAAAACAAAAATAAATATAATTAACTAAAATAATGAAAATAAAACTAATTAACACAAACACACAGTCGTAGAAGCTTTTCATCAAACATGTGGTAGGCATTACAATAATATTTAGACATCACAAAACACATAGAAAGTAATCTATTCTTACACCAAAATGCTAAATGTTGTTCAAAGTTCTTTCAAACACCAAATAAAGTAACAAATACTAAATGGCAAATAACAAATTAACATAACTAATATTAAAACTAAAACTAAAGCTAAATAACACTAAAATTACCAAATAACACTAAGTTTAGACCTAACAATAACACTAAAACTAAAACTAATGGTTTGAAATTTACCAACGGTGGTGGAGTCAGTGGAACGACAAAGGACAAGTTGAACGATGGTGGAGTCGGTAGAATGTCAAGGGATGAGGATGAGCAATGGTGAATAGCATCGGGTTTGTTGGCATTTGGGTCATGGAGAGAGTGACAGAGGAATGCCAAAGTCGGTGGAATGCCATGGGGATTGGGTTCATCGGTGGCTAAGTCATGGCAGGAAGAGTTAGAGAAAGAAAAGGGCTTGAGAGTTAGTGGGTTTGAGTTAAAGAAATTTTAAATAAATAGAAAAGGCCATGTCGTTGGCGCGAGATTAAATTTAGACGGGATACTAAAAATTTCAAACATACAGAATATTTTACGACGATTTTTAGTAAAAACCGTCATAAAAGTTCTAATTCCTTCTACAACGGTTTTCATAAAAACCGTCGTAAAAGATTAAATTTGGTGGGATACTAAAAATTTCAAACATATGGAACATTTTACAACGATTTTTACTAAAAACCGTCGTGAAAGGTCTAATTCCTTCCGCAACAGTTTTTATAAAAACTGTTGTGAAAGGCTTATGTGGCTTCCACGACGGTTTTTATAAAAACAGTCGTGAAAGGCATGGAACCTTCCACGATGGTTTTTATAAAAATCTTCATGGAAGGCCTTTCACGACGGTTTTCATAAAAATTGTCGTGGAAGGCTCTGCATGTTTGAAATTTTTAGTATCTCACCAAATTTAATCTTTCACAATGGTTTTTATAAAATCCATCGTTGAAGGTTTGCATATTTGAAATTTTTAGTATCCCGCCCAAATTTAACCTTCGTGAAAGATTAAATTTTGGACGGTTTTTATAAAAACCATCGTGAAAGGTATCCAAACCTTCCACGATAGTTTTTATAAAAACCGTCATGAAAGATTAAATTTTGGCGGGCTACTAAAAATTTTAAACATGCCAAATATTCCACGACCATTTTTATAAAAACTGTCATGAAAGGTTAAATTTAGTTGGATACTAAAAATTTCAAATATCCAAACCTTCCACAATGGTTTTTATAAAAACCATCATGAAAGATTAAATTTAGGCAGGCTACTAAAAATTTTAAACATGTAGAAACCTTCCACGATGATTTTTACAAAAGCCGTCATGAAAGGTTAAATTTGGCGGGATACTAAAAATTTCAAACATCCATACCTTCCATGACAGTTTTTATAAAAATCGTTATGAAATATTACATTTAGGTATCTACTAAAAATTTTAAATATGCGGAACCTTTCATGACGATTTTTATAAAAACCATCATGAAAAGTTTAATCTTACATGACGGTTTTTTAAAACCATCGTGGTAGCTCATGCCAATACCACGACTGTTTTCATCTTCGTGGGCGTAACTTGCTGCTTTTTTGTCCTTTATCACAACAGTTTTTGAGAAACAATCATTAAATAAAGGTCATAAAATCTCAAATTTATTGTAGTGCATGTGGTCGCATTCAACAATCACCTTTCTTATACAAATGCAACTCCTTATGCACCCCCATGTTTTGCAAGTCGGTCCTGGCCTTATCTGTCTCCTCACTTTTCCCATCAATGTCCAAAATTATACCCAACAAGCTATCTCATAGATTCTTCTTGATGTACATGACATCTAACAATGACAATAAACTCCAGTAAGATAATTCCCAAAAGATACTCTTTTGTGTCCAATTAAGCTTTATTAAATGCCTCTTTTTGTAATTCTCATGTTTATCAGGCAATCTAGGTGCAACCTTTTGTAACTGAGCTATTTTTAAATTCAATTTAGTCTTTCACATCAATTAATTAAAATAATATATTAATTCATTAATCCTTAATAATAATATTAACATTATTAAACTATGATATTGTTCACCAATTTATAATAACGATTTGTTGTATTATTTTACTTTATATTTAATTAATTACTTAGTTCATTAAATGTTAATTAAGGATTTTAATTTTTCTTAATTAATTTTTTAATTTGTAATAAAAAACTTTGAATGTGATATTTAAATTATTATTATTATTAACTTTGACATTTATTCTTTCAATTTTTTAATTACTAATATGCACTAAAAATAATTTTATACTATATTAACTTAATTTTATTTTCAACCCAAACTGCTTGGATAAACTAACTTGTTACTAATTTAACTATAACCACACAATTCCATAAACAAGCACAATCACAATCCAAAAAATACAAATATCATATATCAAAATTTCACAATCCTAAAAATCTAATTCTACGATGATCCAAAAAATCCAATTCTACAACAATCTTCTATCACACCATTCTAACAAAATCACAATCACAATTTATAATTCAATAATAATTTATGATCCAACTAACATATTCACAATGACAAAATCTAATTAACAACACAATTCCAAAATTCCAAGCACCAAAAATATAAAAAACTTATATAATCTAAAACCCACTAAGAATGGGGGTTAGAAAACCAGGATAGCAACAAAACCTTCAACATTTGATGGCTAGAAAACAACCAAAAAGCTCCAAAATCTAACAAGGAAAAATTTTAAGGATTTTCTAATTTAGGGAGATTTCTATGATTATTGTTTGATCATATGAGTTTTTACAATACAAAACTCATGAATCTATGTGTTTTTAGAAGTTTGGGAGAGATTTGAGACAGAATAGGGGGAGAAAACGAAGAGAAATAGGAGAGAGAAGAACTTTGGCTAGAAAAATATGGGGGAAAGGGGAGCTCTCGGGTTCATTTATATACAGAGCTTTTTGAGATGACATTTTGTTGTCACAAATAATTATAAAAATCATCGCAACAAGTAACAAAACAATGATGTCTCACTTAATCTAAAAAAAATGACTAACAAATAACTTTTTTTTGATGATAATTAAAAATGTTGTCACAAATAATATTCAATATAGTGCCCTTTTCTCTACCAAACTTTTGGTGAAAAATTAAATTTTCACTTTTTGGCAGCAACATATAATCCCACTGCTATTGTGATTGATAGTGTGGTACAGCTATAAATCATTAGTATTTGCAATGACATAGTCATTGCGAATAAAACCAAGTGATCTTGCAAATAATTCCACTACCACTATGGTAGACAGGCTGTTAACATTAGTATTTGCGATGACTATACCGTCGCAAACAAATACAAAATGCTTGCCATGTGTATAGGGTGTTTTTTTGCGACGACATGCAAATCGGCAAGAGCGCTCTTGCGCCAAGAAGACGTGGCGCCAAAAACTAATTGCGACGACATGTCATTGCAAATATGAAAAGATATTTATTTTTCTTTTTTTCTATAATTTGTTGAGGCAAATAATGTTTATATGTGACAACACGTTGTTGCAAAAAAATACTAAAATTGTGACATTTTGTTGTTGCAAATGATGAAATATTTACGACGACATAGGTCGTCACAAAAAATGTCATCACTATTGGCCCTGTTTGTAATAATATATGGTCAGGAATGCTAATTTATGGATATGGAACTCGTTATTTCATTATGACGATTAATAAAGTTTTCTCAACAGGATCATTATAAAGATAAATTTTCATCGATGAATTAGTGTTCTCAACTATCCATAATATTATGCCTTGAAAACACTGAGTTTTATTGATTTCTAAATAAATCTGAGCCATTGTTAGATCAAAAAACAATAGTTAAGGATATGATCAGTCAACCAATCATTTAGGAAGGAGGAACGTTTATCTATAAATTAGCGATCTAAACAAATTATAGAATATAAGTATAACTTACGTTTACACAAATATAATCAAAGAACTAATTTGATTGTGCTTAATGTATTCCTAATAGGAGTCTCAATAATATAATTTACATTTCAACATTACAGATAAGGTCTTTTTCATATGTATCAGGTAATAGACAACACTACATTCTTATTAAAAATAAAATGCCAAGCTTTATTTTGTTAATTGTGAACTTTTTTTAATTTATATTAAGTCCTTTAATTATTGGGATATAAAGTTAAATAGCCTTTTTTTAAAGTACTTTTAAAATAAATGAAATCAACTTTTTAAAATTAGTTAAATGGCCGTTTATTAGTGATAAACTTGAGTTTATCAAGTTTAACACTGATAACCTTGAGAAGTTTGTCAATTAAACTCAATTTATCACTAATAAACTTGTCAAGTTTCTAATCGACTTTATCAGTGATAAACTTTATTTTATCGAGTTTAACACTGATAAACTTAATGACTTTATCAATTAAATTCAGTTTATCATTGATAAACGGTTATTTGCTAAATTTTAAAAAATTATGGTCATTTATTTTAAAAAGGCCATAAAAATGGTCATCCAACCTAATTTCTCTTACTTATATTTTTTGTATTTGAACACTTCAAGCATTTTATTAAGGACATTGACTAGTATCGGGACCTTATAATATTACGCTTTAAGTATAATATTAATAGATAAGCTTCATAAATCATGAATAAAATGTTCAAATTTTATTGCAAATAATTTTGTCAAAAAAATCAAAATAGAAATTTACATAATTTTTTTCACAAGTAACCTAACAATATCAAAATTTCTTTCAAAACACTACAACAAATTTGAGATTATACGACCTTTATTTAATGACTGTTTCTCAAAAACCGTTGTGATAATGAAAAAAAAAACACGGCGAGTTACACCCACGAAGATGAAAACCGTCATGGTATTGGCGGGAGCTACCACGACGGTTTTTATAAAAACAGTCGTGAAAGGTACCGAGGCTTCCACAACGATTTTTAGTAAAAACCGTCATGAAATGTTCTACATGTTTAAAATTTTTAGTAGTCACCAAAATTTAATCTTTCATGAAGGTTAAATTTGGGCAGGAAACTAAAATTTTCAAACCTCGGGGCCTTCCATGACGGTTTTTAGTAAAAACCGTCATGAAAGGCCTTCCACGATAGTTTTTAGTAAAAACCATCGTGGAAGGCCTTTCACGATGGTTTTTACTAAAAACCGTCGTGAAAGGTGCAAGCCTTCCACGACGATTTTTGTAAAAACCGTCGTGGAAGGCCTTTCACGACAGTTTTTAGTAAAAACGGTCATGAAAGGTGCCGAGGCTTCCACGACAGTTTTTACTAAAAACCATCGTGAAATGTTCTACATGTTTGAAATTTGTAGTAGTCGCCAAAATTTAATCTTTCACGAAAGTTAAATTTGGGCGGGATACTAAAAATTTCAAACTTCGGGGCCTTTCACGACAGTTTTTAGTAAAAACCATCGTGGAAGCCTTTCGTGATGGTTTTTTCTAAAAATCGTCGTGGAAGGCCTTCTACAACGATTTTTACTAAAAACCGTCATGAAAGGTGCAAGGCCTTCCACGACGGTTTTTGTCAAAACTATCATGGAAGGCCTTTCACGACGGTTTTTACTAAAAACTGTCGTGAAAGGTACCAAGGCTTCCACGACGGTCTTTAGTAAAAATCGTTATGAAATGTTCTACATGTTTGAAATTTTTAATAGTTGCCAAAATTTAATCTTTCACGAAGGTTAAATTTAGGCAGGATACTAAAAATTTCAAACCTTAGGACTTTTCACGACGGTTTTTATAAAAATCATCGTGGAAGGTCCGAGGTTTGAAGTTTTTAGTATTCCACCCAATTAAACCCTTTACGACGGTTTTTATAAAAACCATCGTGGAAGGTTTGGCATATTTGAAATTTTTAGTAGCCCGCCAAAAATTAATCTTTCACGAAGGTTAAATTTGGACGAGATACTAAAAATTTCAATCCTTAGGACCTTCCACGACGGTTTTTATAAAAACCATCGTGAAAGGTACCAAGGATTCCACAACGGTTTTTTAGTAAAAACCGTCGTGAAATGTCCCGCATGTTTGAAATTTTTAGTATCCCTCTAAAATTTAATTTTGCGCTAACGACATGGTTTTTCCTATTTATTCAAAATTTCTTTAACTCAAACCCACTAACTCTCAAACCCCTTTCTCTCTCTAACTCCTCTCCCACGACCTAGCCACCTACAAACCCAACCCCCATGGCATTCCACTGACTTTGACATTCCTTTATCACTCTCTCCATGACCTACCTAACAAACGCGATGCTATTCGCCACCGTTCATCCTCATCCTTTCATATTCTATCGACTCCACCATCGTTCGACTCATCCTTTGTTGTTCCACCAACTCCATCGCCTTTGTTAAATTTCAAACCATTACTTTTGTTTTAGTATTATTGTTAGTTCTAAACTTAGCATTATTTGGTTATTTTAGTGTTATTTACCTTTAGTTTTAGTTTTAATATTAGTTATATTAATTTGGTTTTTGCCATTTAGTATGTGTTACTTGTATTT
>CAMOHE010056080.1:81296-101679 GCA_946598075.1 Artocarpus hirsutus | reverse complement strand
GCTGTCGGAAGTGGGGTGAGATGTGTCGGCGCTTTGTTAGAAAAGGCTCTCGAAGTCGGAGGAAATGGAGTTTTTTCTCTAATTAAGTTTTTATTTTTGAGAATGGTGGTTATTAGCCACAACCAAGATTACTTACTAACTTATATGCTCACTTCATAACATCTGTTCGATCAAAATCTTGTGGACCTTATTTCGTTCTACACCGATGGAGAAAAAAATGCCCCCAGCATAGCTTTTCCCATTATATATGTTATTTTAAGGATATTATATATTGGATTAATCGCATAATTGTACCTCTTAGTTTTCATAATTTATAACTTTGTTTCTTTGTTTTTAGAAACTATAAAAATATCTTTTGAATTTAAAAAACTTGCTTCAATTTTACCCCTTGTTGACTTTTTTAACTTAAAAAATATGAAGATAAGATAAAAATACCCATTGATAAAACCTAATTTGTTTATGAAAAATATGTTTCTTTTTGAGAAAAATTTAAAAAAATTATATTTTAAAATTTAAAAGTCATAAAACTTAAATTTTTTTTTGAAATTTGATATTTTGTTTTAGAGTTTTTTTTATGTTTTTAATATATAAAATATTTATCATTATTATTTAAGGATAATTATGTTGTTTTTTTTAATTTTTTTTATTCATGGGATAAAATTAAAATAAGTTCTTAAAATTTTAAAGATATCATTATAATTTCTAAGAACAAAGGGACAAATTAAAAAATAATTAAAATTAATGAATCCTTATATATATTCTATGCAAGTACTTTTTTTTGCAAAAATAAAAAAATAAAAAAATAAATAAATAAATAAAACTTGCAATGTTTCAAACTCGGTCGCCTATTTCAGCAAGCAAATGTCGTTTTTATCTTAAAATTTGCAGTTGTCTTTTTTCAAACTCATGTCTCCCTTTTTTATTTATTTTAAGTTGGAGAGAAGAACTTGAGTCGTTTGTATTTCTAGAATTACGATTCAACATTTTTCTCCCCATCTCCTTCCTTCCTTCCTTCCTTTTTTTAGAAAGATCCATCTTTTTCTTTGAACTAAAAGAAAATTATATGACATGTTATGGGGAAAAAAGAACAACAACAACAACAACAACAACGTGTTAACCAAAATTTCATGAAAAGTTAAGGGTATGCACTTCTCCTAAAGTAGTATAATATATCATATTGTATTATACTATTATATCATAACTTTATTTAGAATAAACTAATCTGATATTGCTCATTATTTATGTTGCAATTGCATGATTCATCGCATGAGGATAGTCCAATCAAGAAGCTACTTCAAATAAAATTCAGTAATCCAATTCCAATCTGATTCGATCGGTGAAGTGTTTTCTCAGCAACGTATATACCATTTGCGCAAACTTACGAAATTCGATTCGTATCTGTCTACTAGTGAATTTTCCAACATGATTTTTTTTGAAAAATTTTCCAATATGAAATTAAAAACAAGGGTTATTAACACACTTATTCTTAAATTTTAAGGTCTCTTCTATTTTTCTCTTTAAATTTTAAAAATCACCCCTTTGTAAATTAAACTATAAAAACTTTTCATTTTGCACCTAAATTTTAAAAATTATCATTTTGCCCCTTAAACTTTTAGAACTCGTGGCCCTCTAAATTCCTTTTTTTTCGTTCACATAAACAAAATTAAGCTCATTTGATTCACATATAACTTACTTGTAAGGATAACAATGAGATGTTAACTCTTAAGTGAGCTTAATTCAGTCTATTTAAATGAAAAATTGAAAGTTTAGGGGTAAAGTAAAGAACTTTGAAAGCTTATGAGGGTAAAATGGTTATGTTTAAAGTTTAGCAGACAAAGTAAGGAGTTTTAAAAATTTAGAGGCTAAAGTAAGATTTTTAAAGTTTAGGAAAAAAAATGATGGATATGTTTTTTAAAGTTTAAGAGCTATTGGAGTTAATAAACTTAAGAATGAAATAATATAGAGAATAAGTGAAAAATTGTGGTTGTTTTGGTGGGCACTTTTGGTTGCACCTTGTTGTAATTTATTATTATTTTTCTCTAAGATTTTTCATAATTCATTCATTTATTTATTTTGTAATTCTGAAAAAAAATAAAAAAGAAGGTATTAGTATACATCCCAACGAGCCCTATTCCCGTCCCTCGTTAGGCCTTATCCCAGTAACTATTACCTTAGGAGAAAAAAGATTTTTCTTATATAAAACACTTTGTTTTGATTATTAACGATGAAATGGTCATGCCCAAATTAAAGTTTGAAAATGATGGTTGCGGTTGAACAACCTTGAAAAAATAGTGGACAAAATAGTAAAAGCCATTTTGCGTCTTTATTTTTTTCCCCTCTTGTGGCTTAAATTTATCTAGTTATGAGATCTTTTTTTTTTTTTTTTTTTAATTTTTCTTTTAAGTACATGCCATTGAAATCTAATATGTCTATCTTTTTTTATACTAGTTATATGTCTAGTTGAAAATAGCCAAACTAATCTCAATAGTTAATGGGCAAAGTGCCAAAGAATCCTTTTTTTTTAGGGGACCAAATTAGCCTTTTCAAATAACATATAGTCATATATTGCAGCGGACGAACATGACCCCAAAAAAGGACTCTTTTGATAGAAAAATTCAAATCTGGCTAAATTTCACTTATTTCAACAACTTTTTAATTTTGAAGCCCTTTCTTATGATATAATAATTCGTATGATATTCTTATATGTAAAAATAAAAGATGCCTAAATATGAAAAGAAATATATTATTGATAGGACACAATTTTTAATTATATTTTCCTCAGGGTCACTAAGTTATTATTTTCTTTACTTTATATGATTATAACGTGAACGAAAGGGTAAAAAGTGTGTCTTAGTGGTAGTTAATTTTTCATATTGTATCAATGAGAATTCTTTATAAAAAAAAATTATGTTTTAATAAACTTCATGGTAGTTAATTTTTCATATTGTATCATAGAGGTTCTTTCTACAAAAAAAAAAAATTTATATTTTAATAAACTTCATGGTAGTTAAAATTTCATTTTGTATCATAGAGAATTCTTTATAAAAAATATATATTTTAATAAACTTTTAGCAAAGTGAATTAGATCTTTGTCAAGTTAAAAACAGAAAACGAGTTAATGTAATTACTTTTTTTTTCCCCCATTGAAAGGAACAGAAATCAGAATTTCAACGGCTAACCTTTGCTGCAATAAGAAAAAAAAATGCACCTCATCATCCGGAGGGGTCCTTTAAAGACAAAGACATAATCCAACTAATTAATAAAAAAAAAATTTAAGATCAATAATCTTGTTTGACATTTGCAATGTCGGTTTTAATTAACTTGTAAAACATGGCCAAGAAGAAAATAAGTACGGACCTGGGCCAGATTTAGACTGTGAATCTCAAATTAAAAACAAGAAATAGAGAAAAAGAATGAAAAAATTGGTCATAAATGTGTAACAATTTATATTCACACAGAAAGATAAGAGTTAGGTCATTAAATAGAACTACTACACATTAGGAGTCTATTGATAACACCACAGATAAAAGAATAAAACACACGTGGGACGCCTTGTTTGACCCCTCTATCGCGCAGCCTCAGCCTCTCCCATCATGTTTCTAGACATATAATATAATATAACAATAATATTATATATATATATATAGATATAATTTAATTTCTAACAAGCCAAATATACCATATAGCAGTCAAAACAAAAAAAAAAGAAAGAAAGAAAGAACGAAAGAAAGAATAAAATGGTATACGAACGAGTGGGGAAAAAAATGGTTCTAACAGGATCTTAAGACCATTCGTTCTGGCAGCCATGACTCAAATATTACATTATTTTATTACCATAAGCTCCATTCAACATGCAACACGCGTTTTGTCCTTCCAGATTATATTGACCAACATTTAAAACCTTAATATGATACGTTTTTTGGCTTCACTTTTTTTTGTTTTTTTACTTTGAAATTTTCAGAGCATAATCACAATAATGTGAAATCCCGAGTTGCTTACGTGCCCATTGGTATTATTGTTATTATTCGTCATATTGCTGTTAATTTTGACCTTCTAGAACTGTTTTTAATGCTTGATGGAATGGCTTTCTATAACACTTTGTCCCTACTCTTCCATATATTACACATTTTTTTTAGCGGCTGACGATAGCAATTGTTGTTGGCAATCCAATAATATAATATCTGGCAGTTGACAAAACACAATGGAAAAAATGCAGAAGAAAAAAAAAAGGGGAAAAAATGATTGAGTTTGAACTTTCCGTTTTGTCTGAATTACCTCTTTTTTTTTTTTTTTTTCTTTCTCATCTTAAATTTAACTGTCCATGATTCGGCATGCCCCATATCTATTATTCACTTTCAAAGTTTGTTCTTTGCCATTTCTGTTAGCTACAAGTCAAAAATATGATGCTGGTCATCTCTCTCTAGAGAGAGAAACAAAAGAAGAATTTTTCCCCACGCTTCTTCCCTATATGCTTCCCAGAACATGTCTTGACTTGGGTAGTTCCTCATTTTTCATAAAAGCCTTTCGTTAGATTTTTAAAGTAGCAATCTTTGTTTTGGTCCTGGTAATTCATAACCATAATATAGAAAGAGTCACAAGTTTTGGCTGAAAGTTTCTTTCTTTCTTTCTTTCTTTCATTTCTTATTATATACATATTTTTTTATTTGTTTTAGCTTGTTCATCTTCTTTGCTCTTTCCTAAAATTAGACCTTGTCCTGTGTTTTTGGGCTTAAAACCTTTCTGGGATTTGGCCAAAATTTTTATTCTCTAGAGCCAAAACAAATCTGTTACATATTCTTTGATTTGTGTGTGTCTGAATCACTTGAGTTGTAAAGATCTGTGTAGAGTTTAGCTTCTGAAAAAATAAAAAAAGAAAAGAAAAAAGAAGAAGAAAAAATAATGGTTCAAAGAAGAAAGAAGAAGCAACATTTTGGCAGACTCCATGCTTTCTCTTGTGGGAAAGCTTCATTCAAAGGTGAACATTCATTGATTGGAGGACCTGGGTTCTCAAGGATTGTCCATTGCAATGACCCTGAAGGATTTGATGCCTCACTTATCAACTATGGAAGCAATTATATCAGAACTACCAAATATACCCTTGCAACATTCTTGCCCAAGTCATTATTTGAGCAATTCAGGAGGGTGGCAAATTTTTATTTCCTCGTTTGTGCAATATTGTCCTTCACTTCACTTTCTCCATACTCGGCTGTGAGTACCGTTGTCCCTCTTGTGCTTGTGATTGGAGTTACAATGGCGAAAGAGTTTCTTGAAGATGTTAGGCGCAAACAGCAGGTATAAGCATTTTTTTTATTAAATTAAATAACAGCTTTAATGTGCAAATTTCTGGTTCTAGTAAAAGCTCTTTTTTTTATTATTTTAAATAAATCAACTTAATCAGTGTGTGGATGTTGGATTGAAAAAAATTGTCAAATCATTTGTTCATCCTGGCTCAAATTGTTTTAGTAGTACTTATAATGACATTTGGAACTTAGTACAGTTTAAAAATTTTGCCAAGATATGGCTCTATTATATGAATATAATGTATTGAAGGAAACTCTCAAACCATTTAGTCATTATAGCTCAGATTGTCATAGAAGCGGTTAGAAAATAGTTAGAATGAAACTTGGAAGTTTGTAAGTACTACTAGAAACTTTGCCTATATTTGGTTTTGTAGGAAGTTTGAATATCTTCTTCTTCTTCTTCTTCTTCTTCTTCTTCTTCTTTTCTTTATTACATTCTTGTTTATCTTTATAGTTCTCTGCTTTTTTATGTAATATGTGTAATTTACGTCCTTAATGCTGCTTATGAAATTATTATCAGGACATTGAGATGAATAACCGGAAGGTGAAAGTGCATAGTGGCGACGGTGTATTCGAATATACTAAATGGAGGGATTTGAAAGTTGGGGATATAGTAAAAGTGGAAAAGGATCAGTTTTTCCCCGCTGATCTCATCTTACTTTCATCAAGCTTTGACGAAGCAATTTGCTATGTTGAGACAACCAACCTTGATGGAGAAACCAACTTGAAACTAAAGCAATCAACGGACGCAACCTCGAATTTGCATGAAGACGCGGGCTTCAAAGACTTCAAGGCAGTAATCAGGTGTGAGGACCCAAATGCAAATTTGTACACTTTTGTGGGTACTATGGAGCTTGAAGATCAACCACACCCTCTTACACCCCAGCAGCTTTTGCTTCGGGACTCAAAGCTAAGAAACACGGATTTTGTTTATGGGGTAGTAGTCTTTACCGGACACGACACAAAGGTTATGCAAAACTCAACAGATCCACCTTCAAAGAGAAGCAAAATTGAGAGAAGGATGGACAAGATCGTCTACTTCTTGTTTGCAGTCTTGTTTTTGATGTCTTTTATCGGGGCTATTTTCTTTGGAGTTGCAACCGAGGACGACTTGGAGAATGGGAAAATGAAAAGGTGGTACCTTAGACCGGACGATACCACTGTTTACTATGATCCCGAGCAGGCACATACTGCAGCAATTTTGCAGTTCTTGACATTCCTTATGCTGTACGGTTATTTGATCCCCATTTCCTTGTATGTGTCAATAGAAATTGTCAAAGTTCTTCAGAGCATTTTCATCAACCAGGATCTTCGTATGTACTACGAGGAAACAGACAAGCCTGCACATGCCCGAACCTCAAATTTGAATGAAGAGCTTGGCCAAGTTGACACTATACTTTCTGACAAGACAGGAACTTTGACTTGCAACTCCATGGAGTTCATCAAGTGTTCCATTGCTGGGACTGCTTATGGACGGGGAATCACCGAAGTTGAGAGAGCCATGGCCAGGAGGAAAGGGTCACCTTTACTTGGAGACTTGCGTGAACAAGAGAACCATGTTGAAGATCTTACAGAAGCTAAGCCATCCATAAAAGGATTTAACTTTGCGGATGAAAGAATCATGAATGGTAAATGGGTAAGCGAGCCTCGTGCAGATGTAATCGAAAAGTTCTTAAGGGCATTGGCTGTATGTCATACAGCATTGCCTGAAGATGATGAAGAAACAGGAACGACAACGTATGAAGCAGAATCACCCGATGAGGCAGCTTTTGTCATTGCAGCAAGAGAACTCGGGTTTATGTTTCATGATAGGTCTCACACAAGCATCTCAGTCTATGAGTTGGATCGCATCACTGGCATGAAAGTTGACAGGTAAGCTTTTGGCAGCTATATATTTTAAGTTTTATTATGTACTGTTCATTTAATCTTGGATTCTATGATGCATATATATTTAAATTTCATTTTTTCATGCTGTTTCAGAGTCTATAAGCTTTTGAACGTACTGGAATTTAGTAGCTCAAGAAAGCGGATGTCTGTCATTGTAAGAAATGAGGAAGGAAAGTTGCTACTAATTACTAAAGGGGCTGACAGGTTAGTAATCATCCAAAGCAGTTAATTAATACTAAGCTTCTTTGTTATGTGATCAGAGATCTTGTTATACTCATTTGATTGGTCTTCCATGAGCAGTGTCATGTTTGAAAGACTTGCAAAGAATGGAAGGGAGTTTGAAGAGAAGACTAAAGAGCATATTAAAGAGTATGCCGATGCTGGTTTAAGGACTTTGGTTGTTGCTTATCGTGAACTCGACGAAGAAGAATACGATGAATTTAACAAGGCATTCACCGAGGCGAAGAACATAGTAAATGCGGATAGGGAGGACATGATCGAGGAGGTAGCTGAAAAAATTGAGAGGGAATTAATTCTTCTTGGTGCTACTGCAGTTGAAGACAAACTACAAAATGGGGTGTGTATTAATAATACATTTGTTTTCAGCATGAGTTTTTTTTTCACCTTTTTTCTGTTATCTTAAGGAGCTTGAAAAAATTGGGTGACTAATACAAAGATTGGACTAAAAATTCTTTATTTGATGAAATAGGTTCCAGAATGCATAGACAAGCTTGCTCAGGCTGGAATTAAAATATGGGTACTGACTGGAGATAAGATGGAGACAGCAATCAATATTGGGTATGAATATGACTAATAAATTAATTAAAAAGAGATGGATGTCTAATATGCAGGAATTTCTCATCATATTTATTGCTCTCTACCAGGTTTGCCTGCAGTTTGCTTAGACAAGAAATGAGGCAAATAATAATTAGCTCTGAGACTCCTGAAGTTAAAGCATTAGAGAACGGAGAGGATAAGTCTGCTACTGCCTTGGTAAAAGCCCTCATTTCCTTTTCATTCATTTATTTTTTTCCCCTTATTATGTAACATAAGATGGTGATAGATCTCTTAGGACTCATTTCTGATAAAGTGTCAGATATTCATAAATACGTGCACTGCTAATAAGAAGCTAGTGTATGTTTAAAGCTGTTACGTCTTCGCTTTAAGTAATATCTGAACGGGGGTTAAACCGAAGCTTTCTGATTCTTTAGGCACTCAAAGCAAGTGTCCTCCACCAAATAACTGCGGCAAAGGAATTGCTTCTTGTATCAAGCGAGAATTCTGATGCCTTGGCTTTAATCATCGATGGAAAGTCTCTCACTTATGCTTTAGAGGATGACGTCAAGGACCTCTTTCTGGAACTTGCCATCGGATGTGCATCTGTTATATGCTGTCGTTCGTCTCCCAAACAAAAGGCACTTGTAAGTTTTATTGCTTTTGCCTTCCTTTTTGCGCTTTTGATGTTTCAGATTTAACGGTAGATCTGTCGTTAAATTTAGTTTTTTTGTATATTCAACAGAAACTGGAGTTAAATCTTAATCCATAATGCAGGTTACAAGACTGGTTAAACTTAGGACTGGTAAAACAACTCTTGCAGTTGGTGATGGAGCAAATGATGTTGGAATGCTTCAAGAAGCTGACATTGGTATCGGTATAAGCGGTGTTGAAGGAATGCAGGTATATGCTAAAAACAAAAACCGTTGCTCAAAGGTTCTTTTTATCCAAAGGTGGTAATTATTGGACATACCAAATTCTAATTTTAGCAACCACTTCTCAATGTTTCAGGCAGTCATGTCTAGTGACATTGCAATTGCACAATTCCGATTCTTGGAACGCTTGCTGCTTGTTCATGGTCATTGGTGTTACAGAAGGATATCATCAATGGTAAGATTAGATTCTGAAAGAATCAATTTTAAATTTTCTTATCTCCTTACAAGTCTGAAAACTAGTTTCAGGTATGAATTAACAAGACTTAATCCTTCCCTTTTTTTTTGGGTGCAGATATGCTATTTCTTTTACAAGAACATAGCTTTTGGCTTCACTATCTTCTTCTTTCAGCTATATGCATCATTCTCAGGCCAATCTGCGTACAACGATTGGTACTTATCACTATTCAACGTCTTCTTCACTTCTCTTCCTGTGATCGCCTTAGGAGTGTTTGACCAGGATGTTTCAACCAAGTTCTGCCTCAAGGTATCCACTACCCTAATGCCGTTCAATTTCCAAATTTTTTACGCCAAAGTTTTGTTTCTTCATTAAAAACATTATAGTGAGAATTTTATTGTAGGGTATTAAAAAAAAAAAAAACCACCTGTATGTCTTTGTTTTGAACGGTCATATCTGTATAGAATTCTATCAGTTTTTTATACTTTTTCTTTTAATATGATTTTGACCAGATCCAGCATATAAAAACATGCACTTCCACATGTTAGTTTTTACCATAGAATTCTCCATATTATAAATATCATTACACTTTGATGGTTCTTTTTCTTAAGTAAACCTTTATTCACATCTCCGTTCTCCTAATTCCATGAAACAGTTTCCATTACTGTACCAAGAAGGCGTACAAAATGTGCTATTCAGCTGGGTTAGGATCCTGGGATGGGCCTTCAATGGTGTACTAAATGCTGTCCTAATCTTCTTCTTCTGCATCTGGGCAATGGAGACTCAAGCCTTCCGAAAAGGAGGGCAAGTTGCTGACCTGCAGGTCCTTGGTGCAACCATGTACACGTGCGTGGTGTGGGTCGTGAACTGCCAGATGGCACTATCCATCTCCTACTTCACATACGTACAGCATATCGTCATCTGGGGTAGCATCATTTTCTGGTATATTTTCCTATTGGTATACGGAGCTCTAAGCCCCGACTTCTCGACCACTGCCTACAAAGTCTTCATTGAGGCCTGTGCGCCCGCTCAATCCTACTGGCTCCTTACCCTCTTCGTTGTTATTGCTTCCCTCACGCCGTACTTCACTTACGCCTCCCTCCAAATGCGGTTCTTCCCCATGTACCACCAGAAGATCCAGTGGATGCGGAAGGACGGGCATTCATATGATCCCGAGTTCTGCCAAGTGGTGAGGCAGAGATCAATAAGGCCCACGACGGTAGGGTACACTGCCAGGATCGAAGCAAGATCGAAACGCTTCGAGTATAAGCCTCAAAACGTCTGATGATGCACACAGTTTTTGGTCTCTACTGGTCCTTAGTCATTTCCAAAGACGTTGTTGTACATTACTTCCAAAGAGAGATTTCTTTATTGATCTCTTTGTGCATAATTTATTGCAGACTAAGGACAGGTTCTTCGTTGGGCTTGGAAAGAAAGAGTGTACCAAAAGAAGAAGATTTCAAGACCATTATTATGCCTTCCCAGTCCTCCTTTAGTTTCTTGATGGGGATTCTCTTTCTCCAAGAGTTTTGGTCTTTTTTTGGCAGCCTTAGAGGCAATGATATACAGTTTAACAGATGTACCATAGTGCATAGATAATAGATATTAGTTCAATTCTATGTAGTAGCAAACCTTTTTTTTTTTATTTTTTATTTTTTTTATACATATTCGTGTGTAAGGTGAATAATGGGGCATTGTCCCTTTCTTGGGGTGCATTTATTATGATAAGAAGTCTTTTGCTTTATCAGCTACGCATTTTGATGGAATTTGACGTTTGTACCTCAATTTCTTGTCCTACAATTTTGATGGCAATCCTGCAGTCTTTTTTTCCCTCTTTTTTTTTTTTTTTAGAATGGTTAAATTATGGTGATCAGAATTTTGTTTAATCTAGCCTAAAAAGTTTGTGTTATAACGTTTGTGGTGAAATTATAATTATGAGAATTTTTAAAAATCTATGATAGTAACTGAAGGATCGAACTTATCGGCCTGATTCTATAGCCTACCACTTATCTTGTTGGTTATGTAGTATTAGAATTGTGCTACTATGTATAGTATTATTTCGGCTCTTTTTTTTGTATCAATTTTTGAGATATAGTAAATTTACTTCTTATCTATCAGTGATTTTTATCCATCTAAAGTCACGTAAATCTGTGTGTTCTTTGTTATTTATTTTCTATTGTTTATTTTCGTCCATTTTCTAACAAGAACATTAATTTCTTTTTCCACGACAACCTTGGCACTGTTGCAATCTTGAGACAGTGGCCCTTGTCTTAAATAGAACAAATCCTAATCCTTGATTATATATTACATTATGTTACATTTGATTATTATGCATTTTTTCTCTTGGAGATTATTAAATGTTCCTATTCCTCTCTGTGGTATTATTCATTATTTTCATCTTGTTACTGTTCTTTTTTGTTCCGTAGTCAGTAATTTAAGATATCATTATCATTATTCCTTGACAAGAAAATTGCATGTTGCAGCAACAGTTTCACTCTTAGATTTCTTTTTTCTGTTTGTTTCCATGTCCTAATTCTAATAACAAAAGTTTTCAAGATCATTCCAATATACTATCATTTTGGGACAGCACACTCCCTTCTTCTTCTTCTTTTTTAATTTCTTTTGATTAGTTTTCAGAGAAAACATCGTCTAATTTCGGGTTGATTTCTTTTTGTTACTCGAATTCTTAGTTAGCAATTTAAAGCTTTATTGTCACAAGGAACAGCAATATATTTTGCTAGTTTTCCTTTCTTGGAGCTTCGAGTATGGTTCTTTTAAGTTTGCTTTCATGCTAGATGTATAGATTTGCATCTATATCTGCCTGAGTATTAATTGTTGAGAGTTGAGCAAAAACATGGTAAGAAAAATGTTTGAATTGTGGTTAACTGGCAAAACATATAGCACCTTAACTAATAAACTACAAAGCATAAAATAAATTCCATTCATATATTATTATTTTTTAAAGAGTCGCATGATATGATATGTGTGTGTATATATATATAAAGTAAATTTATAAGTTATAAGGACATTAAACCAGCTCAATTAATGATAGGATATTTTTATGATTGAAACCAATAATACCCCTTTCAAAACACTATCCAAAATCAATATCTAAAGGGCTGTTTGTTTGGTGTATTATTTGTATTTAATAGACTTAAATTTAGATTCAACTATTAAGAATCTTTTAAATACCTGTTTGTTTTCCTCAAAATCCGAATCCTTTAAGTATCATGAATTCAAGTTTTCAGAGTTTTGACTCTCTTAAACTTTTGATACTTAGATATCTTTGTTACAGTAAAAACTGAAATTCTCTCTCTTATATTTGAGGGGAAAAAATCATAATTTCTTTATTTGATATCCAATTGAAATGATTCTTTTTTCATTGTGTTCCTAGTAAAGAGAGGAATAAATTAAGATCCATATTGCATATTTTTTAAGATCATTAACATTAAAATTTTATTTGATTTTTTAATAAATTAAAAACTATTTTCAATATTTCTTCAAACATAAATTCTAATTTTATTGCATACTTTAATTAAAACTTAAATGTACATCCAAATGCCAATTCGGAAAACAATTCAAATCATTAACTCAAATCCTAATTCAAATCACACTAATTTAAATGAAATCACTAATTCGAATATATTTACCAAACAAACCCTAAGGATTATTTGTTGGTGAAAATACCTCCACTTTGTTTGTCATGCCCAATGAAGGATTGTAATTCTCACCAACTTGTAGTCATTAGTCTTCATATCAAACCCAAACCCATAAGAAAAAGCCCTAACATTTCACGACTCCAGTTCCTTTCCTATCTCTTGTGGCTGGGTTCATTAGGGAAAACCCTTTACTAGTTTAGTTTGGAGGCACAACAGCCCATTACAAGACCTGTATAAGGAAACATAATCATTTGTTGAACTTACACCGGGAATTTTGGCAAGGAAAACTCAAAAGTGTCTTAGGTGATGAAGTTGATAAAGATTTTTCTAATGCTATAACCAAAAAAAAAAAGGAATAAGTTGGCCCTTTAACTATAGATAAAGCACCTGGTAAGCTCTTCTATCTACTTCTATTGAATTTATAAAGTATATGGTATACATATGATAAAATTGGGATATTTGATCAGTCTAAATCTCAAGATTTTTTTTTTTTTATTTTTTACCTTGTGAGCTTAAGTAGAAATTTGTATAACATTGCCAGCAAATGTCGTTCAGGAATCTTGACTATTCTTCCTTCAGAGAGTGAGGGAGTTGTCTCAATTTCAAAAATATTTCTCGAGTTATCCAGCAGTATTGGTTGCTGTTGAGAGAAAAGGCACAGGTTAAATTAAATATATGTGTCAGATCATTGGTTGTACACTGTTAGATTACTATCAGAGTTAGTTCATATTACTGTCAGAGTTAGTTGGTTATTAGTAGGTTACTTGTTGTATACTATTGGATTATTGTTAGATCAGTTAGTTATCTGTTGAAGTTAGTTACAGTAGATGATACATGTCACCTAACAATTAGTCAGTGTACAAGTTTTAGATTGATTATTTAAGCTCAGCCAACAAATCAATAACAATACAATCAATTCTTTATGAGAAACACTCTCTTTCACATTCCTTATCTTTCTTTCTTTCTCTTGTTTTTCTTTTGATATTCGTGGAAAACTAATATGGTATTAGAGTAGAATATTTTGGCTATTGGAAGCTTGCTGGAAGTGACTGACAATGGCAGATCGCGTTCTTCTTCGTCTCGATTTGTCCTTGTTTCATTTTCTCATTTAATTTCATCAAAATTGGATCTGAATAATTTTCTTGTTTGCTGAAAACAAGTCTTTGCAACCATCAAAGGCCATCAACTTCAAAATTTTCTTTTAGACTTAATCTTACCACCACAAAGGTTTCTCTCTCTTGGTGATAAACTTGTACAAAAGATCAATCATGACTTTCTAGATTAGGAACAATAGGATCAATTAATTCTTTCCTGGCTTCTTGCTTCAGTTTCTGATGGAATCCTTTCACGACTAGTGAATTGTGACTCTTCTGCTCAAGTGTGGAAAACTCTAGAAGTATATTTTGCTTCTTAAATCAGAGCAAAGGCAACTCAGTTCAAAACTCAACTACAGAACCTAAAGAAAGGGTCTCTAAGCATCAACGATTTTCTTCTTCATGTTCGTTACTATGTTGATATGCTTGCTTTGGTTGGTCATCGATTGTTTGTTAAAGACCATATTGATTTCATTCTTGATGGCTCGCCTCCTGAATTTGAGATAGTTATTGTTTTGATTAATACCAAAACTGATCCATCTATTATGGAAGAAATTGAATCTTTACTGCTTCCACAATAAGTAAGAATTGAAAAGAATCAGCTGAATCTTGATTCAGTCTAATGTCACATAGGAAGAAATAAAATATGAAAAGAAAAAATAGAAAGAAATGAAAAGGGATCAGATTCTATTTGTACTGTATCGGAGATGAATCTTGGCTATTTGCACCCTTCAACTCCCCTAGACTAGACTTTTAGGTTTTTCAACCAACCAATTTATGGCAAATCTGGCATTTTCTAACCAGAAACAATTTGAGAATAACAAGAAATTTGCTATTTCAAGTAATAAGGGAAGTTTCTTTTCTTATCCACAAGGTTCAAGTTCGAGTTTCTCTCCTAGCTTCAACTCTAGGATTATTGGTCAAAATGGTCGAGGACACTTATTTGGATCAAGAACAGTTCAATCTAGAGGATATTTTGGTCCTCAAGGATGTGGAAGATCATTTGGTAGAGGTTGTAATTCATGGCAGAATAACAATTACAATCTCAATTTTATGGCAAAATGGGACATGTCGTTGTTAATTGCTACTCAGATTTGACCAATCCTTCTCAAGACCTGCCCAGCTTATTAGTAATTCCTCCAATTTTGTTCCTAAGAATAATTCTCAATGAAACCTTGTTTAGTTTTAGTACTCAAATTGTGATCACTCTTTCTCACCAATGTTAGCAATGCTAGCTATACTTGATAATATCTACAATTCCATATGGTATCTAGAAGACAACACAGGGATGGAATGGTACCCAGACTTTGGAGCAACAAATCATATCACTGTAGATGCATCAAATTTGATGGTCAAAACTAGTTTTAGAGGCAAAGATCAAGTTCACATGGGAGATCGTAAGGGTTTAGATATTAAGCACATTGGTCATTCACAATTTGTATCTTGATGTGTTGCATCTAAAACACTTACCCTCAAACAACTTCTTCACGTTCCTAAAATCACCAAGAACTTATTCAGTGTTTCAAAATTTGCCAAAGATAATCAATTCCATTTAGAATTCAAACCTGACTCTTGCTTTGTGAAGGATGTTGCATCTCAAGTAATCCTACTAGAGGGTCATTTAAAGGCAATCTCTATGCTTTTGACACTTATCAAATCAAGCTTTAGCGATCCAAATCTTCTCCTCAATCTCCTGCTGACACAAGTTCAAATTCTCAGTTCAAAGATCAGTCCAATATCAGTCCATTCCCTTGTAAAAATTCTTGTAATGTATCCGAAGCTTCTTATTCCTTATTCAATATCTGGCATAATAAACTTGGCCACCCTTCTGAATAAACTGTCAAACTTGTACTCACTCAATGTAATTTGAAAAATACAAATAAAATGCCCCATAGTGTTTGTTTTGCCTGTTGTCTTGGCAAATTGCACAAATCTTCATTTTCTACTTCTTTAACTGTTTATACTTAAATCATTAGAACTAGTGCACACTGATCCTTGGGGTGCTTCTCCCATTCTTTCCACTAGTGGTTATCGATATTATATACACTTCATTGACAGCTATTCCAGGTTTACTTGGATCTATTCGCCAAGACACAAATCTAAGCCCTACAGACCTTTTTTTATTTCAAAAAGCTAGTTGAACTACAAGTAGGAACTAAACTACAATTTGTATAGTCTAATTGGGGAGGAGAGTATAGACTATTTACTGATCTTTTTATAGCCTATGGGGTAGATCATAGGCACCCTTTCCTTATGTCCATGAACAAAATGGCCTAGCAGAAAGGAAACATAGACACATTGTAGAAACAGGTTTAACCCTTCTTGCTCAAGCATCCATGCCATTTAAATACTAGGATGAAGCCTTTAGAACCACTGTATGCCTCATTAATTGATTACCCTACTCAGTGATTAGGAACATATCACCTTTAGAAAAACTATTCAAAACCAAACCCCAATATACTCAACTCAAAACCTTTGGTTGTCTATGTTTTTCAAATCTCAAACCATACAGTCATCATAAATTTGTCCTTAAATCTGCACCTTGCATCTTTGTTGGTTACAGTCTTAACCACAAAGGTTACAAATGCCTAAATTCGAATGGTAGAATTTTTATCTCTAGAGATGTCATCTTTGATGAATTTGCTTTTCCTTTTGCCTCACATTCTAAATTCTCACCATTTTCTAAATCCTCTAATGATTATTCTCCTGTTCCATTAACAACTCTTTCTCCAATTACTTCTTCCTCAGATGTAACTATTGGTCATAATATTGTGAATGAAGATAATGCTACAACTACACCATCTGTTTCTCCTGTTCCACATGATAATCAAGTCATTGTTCCAATTGTTGAAAGTCATGTTCCAATTACAATTTCAAAGTCCACACAGAAAGTTCATTCTATGAAAACCAAGGCAAAGATTGGTGTTTTGAAACCTAAGGTTTTCATGACTGTAAGAGAGCCTAGTCCAACTGCAAAGGCCTTAACAAATGATAATTAGAAGCAGGCTATGATGGATGAATATATGGCTCTACTTAGGAACAACACTTGGAGCCTAGTGACATTATCTAAAGGAAGAACAACTGTGGCTATAAATGGGTGTTTAAAGTGAAAGAGAACCCAAATGGTATAATTAACAAGTACAAAGCCAGGTTGGTGGTTAAAGGGTTTCATCAAGTTATAGGATTTGACTTTGATGAAACCTTTAGTCTAGTAGTAAAGCCAACAACAATCAGAGTAGTACTTATAGTTGCCCTTGCTAGAAATTGGTCTTTGAGACAAATAGATGTGAACAACACATTCCTCAATAGAGATTTACAGGAAGAAGTGTTTATAGAACAACCTATTGGTTTTGTTGATCCCAAGAATCCCAAACGAATCTACAAATTTCACAAGTCTCTATATAGACTTAAACAAGCACCTAGGGCTTGGTTTGAAAAACACTTTTAGAATCTTCTTAGTCTTGGTTTCAAGTCAACCAAGTCTAATCAGTCTCTATTTGTTCAACAAAATGATCGATCTATTGTTTTTGTGCTTATATATTTTGATGATATACTAGTCACTGGAAGTGACAATGTAGCTGTGCAAACTTTAATCGGTCGATTGAGTGCCAAATTTGCTCTCAATGACCTTGGAGAAATAGATTACTTCTTAGGAATCCAAGCAAGAAAGTCAGACACTGGGATGCATTTGTCTCAAGCTAAATATATCAAAGACTTGATATGTAAAACTAAGATGCAGTTTGCCAAAGGTACTTCAACTCCTATGACAACTAGAAAGAAATCGACAGCATATGGAAGTGATCTAGTCCAAGATCCTTATCTGTACTAAAGCACTGTCGGAGCTTTGTTGTACATAACTATCACATGACTGGAATTGGCATACTCAGTTAATAAAGCTTGTCAAGTCATGCAACAACCACTTGAAGCTCATTGGAAAACTAGAAAACGTATCCTAAGATACTTAGGAGGAACAATAGAATATGGTTTACATCTAACCAAAAGTGAAACTCAACTACTGAACCTAGTGGGATTCTGTGATGCTGATTGGGCTTCAGATATGGATGATAGACGTTCCACTTCTAGATATTGTCTCCTGATTGGTCCAAACCTTATATCCTGGCAATCCAAGAAGCAACATACTGTATCATGATCTTCAACCAATGGAAAGTATAGTAGTTTAGCTTGTTTGGTAGCAGAAATTGGCTGGATACAAGGTTTGCTTATTGAACTTAGAATAATGAGTTCCAAGAAACCAATAGTGTGGTGTGACAACTTGATTACGGTTCATCTTGCACAAAACCTAGTATTACATGCTCGAACTAAGTATATTGAGCTGGATTTGTACTTTGTTCTTGCAAAGGTTCAGCAAAAGCTACTAGAAGTGAAGCATGTGCCCTCAATAGTTCAAGAAGCTGATGTTTTTACTAAGATAGTTTCTAGTTCAGTGTTTAGCTCTTTTAGAGACAAAATTAAAGTCCTAGATTTTAGTAGTTTAAGTTTGAGGGGATGTTGAGAGAAATGGCTCGGGTTAAATTGAATATATATGTTAGATTACTGGTTGTACACTGTTGGATTATTGTCAAAATTAGTTGGTATTATTGTCAGAGTTGGTTGGTTATTAGTAGGTTACTTGTTGTAAACTACTGGATTATTGTCAGATCAGTTAGTTATCTGTTGAAGTTAGTTACAGTAGTGATACATGTCACTTGACAATTAGCCAGTGCACAAGTTGTAGATTGATTATTTAAGCTCAGCCAACAAATCAATAACAATACAATCAATTCTCTCTGAGAAACACTCTCTCTCACATTCCTTCTCTTTCTTTCTTTCTCTCGTTTTTCTACTAATTTTCCTGGAAAATCCAATAGTTACATTTCTGGGCTTGCTACTTTTACCTGTAACTTAACTTTCAACTTAATTAGTTTCTACCAGCAGCACATTTGAACGTGTTTTAGATTGGCATTGTATATAAGTTGTGTTTATGGATTGATTAAGAGTGATATCTATTAATTATAACCAAATTACGAGTTTTTTAATTCCTAGAGAATGAAAATAAATGTCTTTTTGTGTTAGAATTATTTTCGTTGGTTTCTATTCAGAAATCCAAAATATAGCCTATATAGCAAGTGCTCTTTCTAGGGCTACTACAAATTTTGGAAGAGTCCAACGGTTATCAGGCATAAGTGGATTAGTTGATTGTTTAAAATACATAAAAGATGCACCAAAAACTATGCTTTGCAATTCTTTCTTTCTTTCTTTTTTAGCCCTAATACTTAGCAAGAAACTACTTTTTTTAACAGTCACTGCTAAAACAGAGCAAGCAGAAATTTCATTGCCCAATGTTGTGACCAGCTCTTCAGATCTTCAGCTGAGCGTCACGCAAGATGACATTTTAGCTCTCCTTCAAATGTCACCTGATCCGGCAAAACTTGTCTTGGACCATATTCAAGAATGTTTTTCTCAACGTTGGAAAAGAGGAGATGCAGCTTTTGAGGAAAATGCCATGATAAGTACATTTTACTGTTTGAGAAGCTGTTGAGAGTCTCTCCAAAAATTCCATCTGTGGTGAAAGAAGATGCTATCAAACTAGCGGTAGAGTGAAAAGCCAAAATGAGAGCATAAACCGAAAATCATTGAAAGGTTTTGGGCTTTCTCCAGGTTCTGCATATTGATCGGTTTCTTCATTTAGCGAAGGTGAAATTTTGAAGTTTTTGGACGCAATTACCCATCATAAAGAGGCTCTGGAATCTTGCTGTAATCTTAGTTTTGCCGACAAGATTCCTAGTAAGGTTTCTGTTTGCCTTTTCAGCTCTTAGTTTTGGGAGAAGTAAGTGAATTTATCATTCTTTTATAATGAAAATAGACTTCCAAATATTATCATAGATAATAAGTTTATAAAATTGTCGTTATGCTTGTGAAATGGCACTAGGAACAGAAACTAATTGCAATTATTTTGTGAATGATGTGAGGTTTCCCGTTCATTTTGTTCCACATGGATTTTGCCCTTAGCTCTGATTGTCTTTCTGGACTTCTTTCCTTTGTTTTGCTTTCGAATAACACGTAATTTATTGTGTATATGGCAGAATTTGTTCGAAATCTTCTTCTAAAAACTCTTTGGCCGATATTTCAAAACGCCTTAAGCTCTCGGAACAGATGAAGAGGGACGGGAGACGTTTAGCACATTTGCCTTGCCCCAAGGTCAGACAGGAGCAGCCGCTACCGCAACAGCAGCAAACGTGATGCCCCATGTTTGGCTGAGTGGTTCCCACCACAAACTCATTTATGAACAGTATAAAGCTCTCACATGCTACAGTAACAATTAAAAAAATTGCAACAGTATAAAGCTCTCACATGCTACAGTAAAAGTGGTTCTAATAATTGGTTCCCACCACTCTTCCAAACACCCTTGTGGATAAAACGTAGAAACAACACTGTTGCTCACCAGGGTCAACCACAACAAGGCAACAATAAGATCCCTCGGACATCTTCATCGAGTGTTAGACCCCGTGGCCCACCCATTTTCATCCCTGTCATTCCACGACCGTCGGATTTTCAGCCC
>CAMOHE010056080.1:0-73380 GCA_946598075.1 Artocarpus hirsutus | reverse complement strand
TAATAGAAAAGTTTCACACAATGCAAAAAAAAAAAAAAAAAAAGGTATCAATTTGTCCTTCTTTTCCATCAAAATTCTAACAAAAAATTTAGGCGTCAAGTTAGAGAAATAGCTAAATAATATTTAGGCAAAATGGTAATTGTATTAATAGTATTTTTTATTCCCTTAGTTTTTCTTGCAATACCAAATAAGAAAAGATAAAATCATTTTCTTTCCACTTTCATATATCGAACAGGTAAAGGAAAAATCAAAATCTTTCCTTTCCATATAGTTTTCTTTCTTTCATGATTTTCTCTTCCCTCCTATTTTCTTTCTTTCTTACCAAATGAAGCATTAAAGTTTCAACTTATTTCTCAAACAAAGCCTTTGAAACTTATGAATGTTTGATAAGAGGGAAAAAAAAAAAAAAGGAGGAAATAAAATGTGTGAGATATTTTGAATCCTAAAATAAAAAATTAACGATGTTTGGTAAGAGGTAAATAAATTTGAAAGAAGAGAAAAATAGAGAGAAAAGAGATAAAATTCCCTTCTTTAATATTTCTATGTTTAGAGGGATTAAAATTAAGAATGTAAATAGCATATTTACTACCATAATTAACAATAAACACCTGTAAATGTAAGAGTAAAATTATATAAAAATTTAATAAATTTATGTAAATATATAATTAATACATATTGAAAAAATATATATAACATGAGAATAAATTTGGTAAATTTACAATTTATCAAATTTGATAAACACTAGAGTAAATTCTAAATTTACTGAACTTAGACATGCTGTAAATCCAGAATTTATCAAGTAAATCCCATATTTATCAAATTTGGTCGTAAGGTAAATTTGAGATCCTCTGCTAATTACTAACTAATCAAAAAATTATCATTTTTTCCATTCCATCCAAAAAATCATATTTATCCCCTAATCTTAAATTAGGATTCTTTAAAGATTTAAAGCCACTCACTCAATTCACATTACTCCTTTTTTCTTTCCAACAAAATAACCATGGTCCTAATTAAATCCTTCTACTAATCTTCTCACCCTCTCCCTCCTTACACTTTCTCTCTCATACCAAATATTCTCTTAATCCCGAGAATCATCCAAACACAATAAATAAGAGAAAGTCTCTCTTTACTCTCCATTTTTCTCACTTAGCTTATAGTAGTTTTCTTCCCTTAGTGTAAGCATTCAATGGTTTTACAATCATGGCTTCGTATTTAACTTGATGATAATCAAGTCATTACAGATAATATTGAGATCAAAATCTCACCTTCTTATACCTAATAAAAAGGGTTAATAATAACAGCATTAGGATTGGGTTTAATTTTATTTTTTACTTTTCATTTTGATCGTTGGTAACAATAGTTGTTGATTAATCAGTTGCAATTGATTTTCCACATTTTCAAAATTTCTCATGATCATCAATCACATTCGTTGTATTTTTTTCCTTGTGATTATTATCCAACATATATTTTACATGATTTAAATCGTGTGTTTACTAATATTTACAAACTAATGCACAAAATATTCATCCATGGAAAATAAAGTTGCATAACATCGATGATTTTTCTTTTGATTAATATAATCAATTGTCCAGATTTCTGTACTTTGAAATAGCTGAGGATTATAGAAGAGGATAAACCTAAGATCATGATTAATTAATCAATTTATTAATTCTTTTCTTATTGTCTATTGCAACTACTAGAGAACATGCATGGTCCCATTTTTTCTTTCTTTCTTTATTTCTTTCCTTTTTTTTTTCTTCTTTTTTTTTCTTTTTTTTTTTGAGGAAAGTCACGTTTCTTTTCAATCATTTTGAGTTGGCATGGTGCTATTAATCTACAGAAATGTTTGTTTGCCTAACTCTGCCTGACACAAAGCAAGTATACCTAGATGATTATTTTCCATACTTTCATAACAGCTAAAATGAGGTGGGATTGCTGTATAAGGTCAATAATGCTGGCCCCAAAGGCCAAGCAAGGATAATTTAGCCCTTCAACTAACCAAAAAAAAAAAAACGGTTGCAGTTAATTTAGCTTGGTCCCTAAATTATACCACCTCTAATTGTTCAGGTATTCAAACTTCAAACTCCTTCCCTACATCAAAGAATTAATCAAATAGTTATGTGTAAATTAGGCGTCATACTACTTTTTTATTATTATAATTGTGTTTTATCACTTTTTTCTCTTTCTTTTGATCCATATCATTTCTCTTCTTTTTTACTATTGTAACTGTGTTTTATGCCCTTTTTTTTTTTCTCTTTCTTTCGATCCCTCTATTTCTCCTGTCTTAAAAGGCCAAAATATTATTAAATAATACATATTTGTCTAATCTCAATATAAAATACTTTAGAGCAATAATGTCTTTATATTTATAAGTAGTGGTGTGTTTTTAACTTTTTTTTTTTTTTTTGTAAAAATGAGAAAATTGGAAAACAATACGTTTTCTTTTCCAAATTGACCCTCAAATGACGAAAAAATTATAATATATGTCTAAATTATTATTATGAAATTAAAATCTGATGCAATATTTAAAATATCTTAAAAATGTCCTTAATGATATAGTAATTATCTTAACGATATTCCATTTTGTACTATATAATTACATATAAATAATTTTAATTATATCATTATGAGATATTTATAAAATTTTTATAAATTAGAGTCATAATTTAATTTAATTGAGTTAACTGTCTCATTAACCCCTCAAATGACAGCATGGAATTGAGGCCCAACCCAACCCAACCCTCCAGGCTGGATTGATAGATAAATTTATGTGAGCTTGCACACATACCACGCCTACGACCACCGGTCTTGTAATGATTTTTGCCACAAGAAAAGCTCTTCTGTCCAGATTTCGCATTAATATCCTTGAAACACTGCGAATATGATACCGGCAGTAGTCATTAGCGGGCGGTATTCTACCATGATACGTGAGGATAACCCATCGTGATACCAAAAATTCTAACATCTTTCAAATACACCCAAAAAAAAAAAGGAAAAAAAAAAAGTGACCACCCAGCCACAATGATCATGGGCGCCATGCAAAGATCTCTAGATTAGGGACGAAGACATAAGGGTTCATAACATTAGTATCACTAACAATTTGGCCTTTTTTTTAAGTAAATTTTATTTTAAAATTTAATTGAGGAAATCACTACTCATCAGTCATCACATGATTATAACTTGAAAACTTTACACAAACAATTGTATATGTCCTCTACAATGCCTTTGAAAATCCTTGAGAGTCGGAGGATCTTGCGTCCCATGTGAATAATTTTGTAAAATTTTTTAATTTTTCGCATAATAGGCACGTGAATACTTTCATTGAATTCTCAAAACTCTATCATCAAATTTGAGGTCAGGGACCAAATTGCCAAAACAAATTAAATTCAAAAACTAATTCGATCTAAAAAAAAAACCTCAGTGTTTTACGATTTCGATTTTCGGTTTTGATTAAGGTATTGAGGCTGTTAGGATTTGTTGCTTAATGCTAAATTACGTTTTCCCCTAAAAAAAAAAATTAAGACCATATTTTCACTACTTTGTAAGAAATCCGAAAACCGATAATTCCAGCAGCCTAAATATAAATTTACTAAATTGAATCACTTAACCACAATCATTCTTGATCTAATTAAAATAGAAACAAAAACAAAAAATATTTAAGAAAGAGAATTTCAAAATAAAGGCCAATTAATGTACACATTCTTAATTGTCTCTTCTAAGACAATATATAATGACACAATTCCCCTTACGACAAAAATTAATTCACTGATATATCCCACATCATTATTAAATTACAATTTCTATCCTCCTATTATTTTGTGCAAATTAAGCAAAATACATCTAGATGTTCAAACGGCCATATTCAAACCAACCTAATCTAGGGGGCATAAATCAGCCATGCATGTGTATAAAGACTAGGACTGTGAAATCTCACCATCTTTGGCATCACCTCTCTCTTCACCAAAAACCATCTTATTTCGTCCAACTTCAACATCATGATGACCACAAGGCGTACCCCTTTGGCACTTCCTCTTGACCCACCTCAAAAATCCGCCACCGGCCTCGATCCTCTCCAACGGAGCCCCCGCCTGGCGTCGGTTGTACACGTGGCCGAAATAGCACGATAGAATAGCCAAAACCATCATTACTGACATCACTGCGAAGAAAGGCCTTATGGAACCAGAAGAAGCAGAAGCACTACCTGCAACTGTTTCATCAGGATTTGGCAAAGCAGTTTCCCCTACTGAAGGTTGTTGTTGATTAGGAAATGTCGTTGCCATGTTGGATATTCTTGAATTTGCTTTTGGATCAAAAAGAAGTGAATTAGATGGGAATTTATAGAATTTTTATGAAGTTTTAATCCAAATAAAAATTTCTTTTTTTTTTTTTTTTAGCCACTTCTTTTCTTAAAGGGCTTCTAGGCACTTTTATTACGTGCACGAGTGGAAGACAACATGGAAAGGGTTAAAGTATACGTAGAAATAATTAAATTAAGTTTCTTTTTTTTATCTATTTTCTTTTGGAGATGTATTACAAGTAGTTTATTCTATACTTGGACAATTCCACATGCATGGCCTCAAGATAAAGTAACTAGAACTACTTTTCCTTTCACATATTTAAAGTAAATCCTGGGATGTGCATGGTTTGTTTTCAGCTTTAATTCTTTAATTAATTTGTAAATCTAATTTCCTTTTGATGACAAATATTGCTTGCATATTCGATCTTTTGTTTTTGCTTAAGGAAAAATATGTAGCCACATATATTTCTTTTTATTAACTTAGGGACTAAGTTAATAAAGACTCTCTTCTTTTTTCTTTTTTTTTTTTTTGAATTTTTGCCAAAAAGTTAAAAAGACATTCACTTCTATATGGTATCACTAGTAATAGTGCAAGATCCCACCAATTTTAATTTCGTATAATTACCCTCACCTAATATAACAGTATTTTTTTTTTTTATATATAGTTTTCAGATTATTAGTAAAAGTTTGGCGTGTTTGGTATTACTACCGATAGTCATTAACATTCTTCAAGGGGAAAAAAGAGAGAGAATTAAGAAATGTTCTCTAGTTAATTTCCCTTTAGTTTTATGCCGTTCTTCTGTCCCTTGTTAGGGCATAAATGAAGAAAATGCGACAAAATCTTACAATAAAGAGCATAAATTTTTATGCTCCCTTGTTAGGGCCTAGAGGTGCACTCCTCTGCATTTCCCCAAAAACAGTTCTAAAGACAAGGCCATGGTAAGCAATAACATCATACCTGATGGATTTTGTAACTCGAGAGAGTTGGAAATCTTTTCGTACAATTTAGTTATTTGATTAAGGGCAATCTGATATATATATATATATATGTATGTATATATATATATATATATATATAGGGAGTGATTCTCATACAATAATAAAATCAAGCCCCCAATTGGGACACAAGCATCGTTGATGTACTAACCACAATAAGATGACATCCAAAACCACTAGCAAATTCCCTCCCACAAAACAAACAAAAAAAAAAAAAAAAAAAAAAAAAAAGGGGAAAATTTACAACAACTGATCCGTGAAACCTTCCAAAAATTAAATATTAATACCACTAATACACATAGGACATAAGTTATTATGATGACAAACAACAGAACAGATGTGTGGCCAAAAGAAAAATGAGTCTCGTTAGGAAAGGGAAAAACTCAATGCAATGCATAGAGGCAGAGCTCATAGAATCTCCAGCTTCTCGCTAAGAATGCTTGGATGGGACTTCCAAAAGCTTGCTTCAATTATGTTGCAATGTTTTACGACAACTTTCTTTGAATAAGTTTCATTAGGTAATCCTTCCTCATGTTCCATAGCATCATCTTCCTGCATAGACAAGCAAAGATAAGCTGAATTAAAACCAACTCTTTTTTTTTTTTTGCCTAGTAAAACCAACTCTTTACATTCAGAAGAACCCACTTGGACGGTACAACTTCCGCAAGATATCATGTCTCAATTTTCGCTGTACTTCTAGTCTATAGACAACAAGTATTCAAAGTTCCAAAAATAAATTCATCCCGGTCACCACAACATTCTATGATGTTCAAATGTGGAGACCAGTGGGCGTATGCAATCTGATAACTTTGGGATGGTGTTGTCCTTAAATCTTGACACCAAACCAATCTTGTCCCTAATTCTAAAACTAGGTCTACTATCTAATCAAGGACGGAAGGGAAAAAAATGGTATAATCCCTCGAACGAGAAATACCTTCTTGACAAAAGCTACAAATATTGACCTAATAAACTAGAAACTTGGAAGTAGTTGGAAAGACTCAAACTTCCATCTAAAAAATTGGTAAATCAAAGATCCTTAAGGAGCCTAAAAACATAGTAAGCACCGATCTAAGGAGCCTATGAACATAGTAAGCACCGATAAACTAACCCAATATTTCATGTGTACACACAAAGATCCAGTAAATGTTGCATTGACAAACGACATTGTAGTGAGAAATATATATTGGGGCTCCCAAACAGCGAGAAAAGTAACCTTGTCCCAGAAAACGGAAGAACCTTGCCGGAACATCACTGGTAATGTGCTATAGTCACTGATACCAAATTGTTTAAGCAGTTCATTTTTCTCTGCTGCTTGAGTACCCTGAGAAATAAGATTTGAACAATATCATAGGAATATATCCTGTCAGTATATAATCAATTTCAGATGAAACCAAAAATATCATACGGTATGTCACACAATGTATAGACATAGCAGAATTTCTTGAGAGAGGTACACAATCAGTATTTCAATAATCAGTCGCATCCAATATCACAATCAATAAGCAATTTTTCTCCCAACATTCTTTTTCTGAAGTATACTTGTTCCAAAATTAATTATCTTAATAGAATCCTAAGTGCACACAGGGCCAGTCCGAGAGAAAATTCTCGCAAGGAACATGTGAAGACACGTTAATGGGAAAATTTCAAAAATTCCAAGGGGCAGAAGAATGACTTAGGAAAAATTCCAAAAATTCCAAGGTGGTCCACTTTACAACAAAATTTCATCACGTCTATGGAAGTAAGCAAGGCACCTCAGCAAGGTGATCCAACAAAGCTAGCCTTTATATCAAAATGAATCATGCTTCAGGGAGCCAAGCACAACCATGCGACAGGCATACATTGAAATAAGCAAACCCAGTCAAACTGAAGAATGAATCCTGGGAAAGACAACTCTACCAAAAATCAAGTACCATGGCTCGTACCTTTAAGAAATTCTGCGCTTCACTTTTGCTTTTTCCAGACTTAACAAGCTCCCAGAAACAAGTGTTATATTGGTTATTGATGTGACCTGCAGACCCAAAGAAATAAATAAATATATACATACGTGTGTGTGTATATATATATATGTCCAGTGAATTTATAACCTTAACCTAAATATATAGGAACTTGCAACATCACCAACGTAATGCTCGCAGCAGTAACCAGCTTGCTATTGATGTTAGGTATTAAATACCCAAAGGTTCTCAAAGAAGTATATGAAATACTCACAATCAACCTGTCTCCATGACAGATAGTCCTGAAGAATTTCAGATGATGGATAGCACACAGCACGTCCATCAAAAGAAGGCGGGTACTTTAACTCTTTCTGGGGAAAGAATTCTTTCCATTTGATCACGTACATGGAAGTGAAGAATGAGACAACTGCGGTTACTATGTCACTGCAAAATAGAATGTAACATTCAAATGTTAGACGTTACAATGACAAACTGCAATGGAAAAGAGGAAAATACCACGAAAACAAACTATTCATTTGGAGATCTTAAGGAAAACTAAGATCAACGGGACTTTCAAAATCCTAAACTGTTATACTTCACAATTCCATTAATAAAGCAATTATAAGAAAAATGAAGAGAAACCTTGCCCGTCTTTGATAAAACTGAGAATCCTTCTTCACGATGAAGCTAGAATGACATAATTCAAAAAAAAAAAAAAGAAAAAAAAAGAAAGAAGTGAGATAATGGCATGTCATTTCTAGTAAGTACAAAGTTCAACTGAGAAGATATGCAAAACAAGTACCTGTACTCGTCACTGACACCATAGGCGAAGACTATGTCTCGAAACTCTTTTAATACAGCCACTGCACATGAGTTCATAAGGTAAAGAGCTCGCTCATCATTGGGCTTAACAAATTCATGAACTTCAGAAAACCTACAGAGGCAAGCAACCTGACTCAATTTCGTTTACAGCATGTTAACAGGGATCAAACAATAGATTACATGTCTCAAACTCAAATCAAATAAAATTCCCATTGTATTTATCTCAGTGATCCTGCAGGACATAATGCTCTCCCATAATTTGTAAGATCATAAATTCCCAGGATACTTTGCCATGACTATTTTCAAAAAATTTTAAATGAACTATAGAGACTGGTGTTAGGACCATTATATGATGCTTGCAACCTCTCTTTTGATATCATTCCAAGACGAAGAATTTTGTAAGCAGCAACAACTACAAGTTCTAATTTAAAACTATGCATGAATTTTTTATATTTAAATTTACTTGTGCTGGTTCCAAGAATGAGTTTATTTACCTATGAAAATGACAACCATCAATTCGAATAACAATCCAAGTAGATGGTAACAATTTCGCTTCAAACTGGAATGACCTAATATATTCAGGTTCAACCTTTCCAATGTCATCCACAAAACCACCAAGCTCCTTCACAAGATCAACATGCTCATTCCAAAAGCTTTTTCCAGCTATATTCTTTGAGTGAACTATTCCTGCCTTCCTCCTAAGTCTCTTAACTGGAGCTCCATTTTCATCGTACTTCACAATGTCTTCCACCTAAACATCGTAAAAGGGACATCTCAGCATGAAAATCTGAATAGCAAATACATCATAAAGGGAACATATAATGGGCACCACTGCAAAAGCCAAGCAACAAAATGCATTATACATGAAGTCCTGTTGTCAAAACTTATTTTTATAAGAAAACTCTATTGTTTAATAAATGCACTACTTGGTGATAGAAAGGAGAAAAAGGAAGTAAGAATGTTTTGTACTTTCTATCAGGTTGATATTCAATGATAGATGTGGCAAAGAATCTTACATTAGAAAACACATCCTCTCACATTGATATTCCATTATTTCCATGGATGGCGCTAAAAGCCCGTATAAGATCATAATTCATAATCATCATGTGAGTCATAGGGCCATATTTTAAGAACTTATTCCGCAAACTTGCTCAGAAAACAACATGAAAAAGCACCATGTAAAAAGAGTGAAAGTTCATAAAGAAGGAAATCAAAACATAAAAAGGATATTAACATGACAGTTTTGTAAATAGAATAACCTTAGTTTTCAAAATGGCAGATCCTTGGCGGACAATAACAGGCAACTTTTCATAGTTGATACCAAATTGTTCAAAAAGGAGGTCGTGTTTCTCCCTTTTTCGGGTTCCCTGTAGATTTCACGGGTACAACATTAGTAAGCATTAATAAAAATGAACGTTTGCATGAACTTATAAGCCCTGGCAGATTGGGAAAGTCAAGTTGCTTTGGAAATGGAATCTTGGAAGAAAAATTTTGCCAGAAAAAATAAGAGCAAAACATATAAAGAAATGTACAGAACTCTTTTTTTATAGGTTAAATTAGAAATATTAACTACTTTCAAGGTGTATAAGACACAAATATTAAATACTTTCAAGGATTTGCCACATTGTTTGATCATATTCAGTTGGGAAGATAACCTGGTATAGGGGCGTATTTTTTCCTGTTATTTGATTGTACTTTCCTAGGTCTTTTTTACGCTGTTACTTGGTGGATTTCTCATCCACTGTAATATTTTGTAATCTATACTGTTTTGTGTTAAAATTTTTCTCCATTTCCCATCACCAGGTTAAAAAAATAAAAAATAAAAATAAAAATAAAGGGGGGAAACTCAAAGAGAAGAAAGTGTTATAGTAAAATGATCAAAGGAAATTAGCCAAAAACATAAAACAAAATATTTAGGTCGAAGAAACTCAAAACTAACTTCTGACAAAAAACAATAAACTTAAAGAAACAAATTCTTTCAACAAATAAAACATTCGATAAAATAGCCTACTTCACAAAAATACATAAAAATTTTAAAAGTTGGGGCACAAGAATGTAAGTGAAAATTAGCACCTTCAAAAACTCTTGTGCTTCTCTTTCAGTCTTTCCATGCTTAACCAGCTCTTGTATGCATGTGGCACGCTGGTTGTTTATATGACCTGTGAAATATAATATGCGAACACAAAATTCATCAATATTTGAAAAGTATTCTTCCTAAGTCATAATAATTATGCTTAAATTTATAAGAGACCAATACAAGAAATTAAAAAAAAAAAAAAAAAGGATATATAAACAGCAAAGTATATAAATTTGTTTAAAGGGCTTAGTTTAGCAGCATCAGGAGACCACTTACAATCATTTTGTCTCCACAAAAGATATGCCTGAAGGACACCTATTGATGCACAGGACATTACCCGAGCACGAAATGAAGGTGTATAGATCAAGTCCTTATGAGGGAAGAATTCTTTCCATTTAGTAACATATACGGAAGTGAAAAAGGAAACAATGAGAGACTGTATTTTGCTGCACAGCCAATTATCTAGTAAGTAAACAATCACAACTTCATCCAAAAGAAGAAAACAACAACTTGACACTATCAGTTACCAATGAAATATGCACATACAATCAATCCAATTTTATAAGAACACTAACATTCCTCTACTACCCCCTTCAACAATAGCCTTAGTATATATGCGAAAAAGATAGATCCTGAAAAGCTAAAAGAACTTTCATCAAAGCTCAAGTTCAATGTTCAGGATTAAACCTTGCACGCCTCTGATAGAACCTCGTCGTCTTCTTCAAAGCAAAACTGCAACGACCAACAGAAACATTTACAAATCAAAAAATGAAAACTAATAAAATACACAAGTGCAATAAACCACAAGTTCAGTGGGAGACGATACAAAACAAAGAATACCTATACTCATCACTGTAACCATATGCAAAGACTATGTCAGGAAACTCCTCTAGCATGGAAGCTGCACACGAGTTCATCAAATTCAAAGCCACCTCATCATTCGGTTTCACAAACTCGTGAACTTCAGAAAACCTTCAAACAATTAAAATAAAAGAAAATAATCGAGTTTATATGTAGCTTATATAGCTACAACGAAAAATAGTGTTTCGCTCGTTTCTGGTTATAACCCAGAACATGATATCACTACTCGTGTACGCGGGCACACTCATAGCAATAAATAGGAGCATTCTATAGCAAGGCAAGAACAAAAACCCAAGATACATTTCTCAACCGTCAAGATATTCATCATCTGTTAAATCATCATACATCAATAATCTAATACGATTCAATGAAGAGGTATCGGTTTAAAATTGTGTCCAAACCGCAAATAATTCTCCTAACATACACGGAACTTGTATCATGTTATTACTCTGTGTGTGTGTGTAAACATATTAACACTAAGAACAACCGTGTAGCAAAATACAATAGAATCCTGTTTTATCCTTTTTTTTTTATTTTTCTGGCTAGGAATATTATTTAAGATTAAGTAAAGAAAATGAAGTTGAATCTTGTGGAAGCTGATTTTACCTACGGAAATCACGACCGTCGATTCGCGCAACAATTAGATTGGGGAACATCACCTCATCTTGGACTTCGAATGACTTAACGTACTCGTATTTACTGTTCGCCATAGTCGATTCTCTTCGCCCCCTCGTAGAAACTATCACATATCACCAAACAGCTAGCCACCGCCAAATGCTTGTGAGATTCTCCAGTGGCGTCGGTTTGTTTATTTCCTATCCGTTCCCATTCGAGATTGTTCATGGAAATCAAAATGCGTAAATAGAAAAATTCAGAAACATCAAATTAGTTTAGAAATTATCAAATGCCTTAACAACAACAACAAAACCGTTACCCCTACAATAAATTGAAAGATTTATCATCGAAAAAACAAAATTGAAATTTGATCTTAGCGACTTGGTTTTCCCTGATTTTCTCGGAAAGAAAACAGGTCTTTACATTTGTGTATACCTCTGGGTACAAGCTTGAGGGCAGGGCTTCTTCTCCATCCGGTGCGACTTCTCTTCTTCGCTATCGTTCCCCCGCTTCTTCTCCGATGGCTGAGAGGAAAAAGGGTTTCTCCCTGAAACAATGCCAGGGTTTAAGCTTTCCCGCGTGCCAAATTCCTAACACGTGCCAGACACGAACGTGCCACCTCGTATTTGGGCCTGGCCTAATGAATTTGCCAGGTCAAATTGAGGACATCAATTCAAGCATTCTACATGAAAAGGTCTTTTTTTTTTTTTTGGGCCTGGCCTAATTATATCGTGAATTTGCCCAGTATAAGTTTATATTTTAAGGAGTGAATTAATATCTATCTTTGTTATATAAATATCATTTATATATATATATATTAAAATTTTATATATTTAGAATCCTAAAATACCCTCTAACTAAATATTATCATGCCTTTAAATTTTTATAATAAATTTTCATTTTTTTGAATAGTTAAATTAGGTTAAAAATATACACGTATATTTCTTATTTTAACATATTACATTAATGGATTATCATTATCACTTAAAATCTTAAAAAAATGAAATAAATGTCACTGAGTATCATTATCATTTCGTATCATTAACTTAATTATATAACAATTATATAACCTATAAGATATACAAAAAAACTAAATAAATATTATATCATTAATTTAATTACATATCAAAAAAACAGAAAATATCATTCACTTGACGTCTCAAGAAATGAACGTCATTACGTATCATTAACTTAATAATATATCAATTATATAACCAGTAAGACACATAAAAAGACTTAATAATACTGTGTCATTAATTTAATTACAACACCATAATTTCAATTTATCAGTAAAATTATATCATTAATTTAATTACAACACCCTAATTCTAATTTGTCGGTAAATCCAACTTGTCGATAAAAAAATTTCATCTTTTTAGGGAATTTTAAAATCGTTATTTCATATTTCAATTTGAATTTGAGCAACAAACACTCTAATTCTAGGATTTTTTTTAAATATAATGATATCATAATCCATTTGAAATCTTAAATACGTATATTATAGTTATTCTAAAAAATTTAAAACTAACAATATCATTATTATGATCATTAATGTCTTTATACATATGCATTTGGATATATAAAAAATATTCATAAACTGTAAATAAATTTTAATTCTACAAATAAAAAAGGGCCACATATTTCATTAACCCCACCAATTCAAGCACTTTACATGAAAAGGTCTTTTTCTTTTTTTTTTGGTTAATGAGACATGTAGCCCCTTTTTATTTGTAGAATTAAAATATGTCTATAGTTTATTAATATTCTTTATATATCCCAATGTATATGTATAAAGACATTAATGACCTTAATAATAATATTAATAGTTTTAATTTATTTTTTAGAATAACAATAATATACGTATTTAAGATTTCAAACGGATTATAATATCATTATATTTAAAACAAATCCTTAAAATTAGGGTGCTTGTTGCTTAAATTCAATTAGTATATAAAATAAAGATTTTAAAATTTCCTAAAAAGATGGTATTTTTTTAACGATAGTTAGATTTACTGACAAATTAGAATTAGGGTATTGTAATTAAATTAATGATGTAGTTTTACTGAAAAATTGAAATTAAGATATTGTAATTAAATTAATGATATAGGATTTATTAAATCTTTTTGTGTATCTTATAGGTTATATAATTATTATATCATTAAGTCAATGATATTAATGATAATGATACTCAATGATATTTATTTCATTTTTTTAAGACTTCAAGTGATAATGATGCTTCGTATTTAGGTTGTCCTCACATTATAGATTGATAATACAAACAATAATGTTTTTTTGTTTTAGTTACATTGTAATTAATTAAGTATATCTATATTTTTCTAATATCAATTTTTTCTCAATGGTTCAACTATGAGAAAAATAAGGAGATTTATTAAAAAAAAAAACTAATTACAAGATAAAGTCTACTTTGAGGGTATTTTTGGATTCTTAATATATGTAATTCAAAATAAGGGACATATAAATGATATTTGTAAACTGAAGATATATTTTAATTCACTTTTTAGGAAAGAGTCACATTGTGTAATTTTTACTTTCTTTTGGTTGTTGTGTTTAAAATATATACCCCTATTTTTTTAATATTACTAGTTGTTCAACAGGTCAGAGAGGCATTTCATAAGCTCTATTTATATGTTAAATTTTGATTTCTGTGTGATTATTTTTTAAAATTTATTTAATAGTAAATATATTAGTTAGTTGTTGCTAAATATTCATAACTAGCACAAACATCTTTTTGCAATTCAAGCATTCTACATGAAAAGGTCTTTTTTTTTTTTGGGCCTGGCCTAATTATCTCGTGAATTTGCCGGGTCAAATTGAGGACACCAATGCAGTAAAAATTACATGATAAGTCTAAATTTTAAGTAGTGAATTAATATCTATCTTCGTTATGCAAATATCACTTATATATCCTTTTTTAAAAATTTTATATATTTAGAATCCTAAAATACCCTCTAACTAAATATTATCAAACATTTAAATTTTTATAACAAATTTCCTTATTTTTTGAATAGTTAAATTAGGTAAAAAATATACACGTACATTTCCTATTTTAACATATTATATTAATGCATTATTATTATCACTTGAAATCTTAAAAAAATGAAATGAATGTCATTGAATATCATTATCATTACGTATCATTAACTTAATGATATAACAATTATATAACCTATAAGATATTCAAAAAGACTAAATATATATTATATCATTAATTTAATTACATATCAAAAAAACAAAAAATATTATTCACTTGACGTCTCAAGAAATGAATGTCATTACATAACTTAATGATATATCAATTATATAACCAGTAAGACACATAAAAAGACTTAATAATACTGTATCATTAATTTAATTACAACACCATAATTTCAATTTATCAATAAAATTATATCATTAATTTAATTACAACACCCTAATTCTAATTTGTCGGTAAATCCAACTTGTCGATAAAAAAATTCCATCTTTTTAGGAAATTTTAAAATCGTTATTTTATATATCAAGTTAAATTTGGGCAACAAACACTCTAATTCCAAGTTTTTTTAAATATAATGATATTATAATCCATTTAAAATCTTAAATACATAGATTATAGTTATTCTAAAAAAAATTAAAACTAACAATATCATTATTATGATCATTAATGTCTTTATGCATATGCATTTGGACATATAAATAATATTTATAAACTGCAAACATATTTTAATTCTATAAATAAAAAAGGGCCACATATCTCATTAACCCCACCAATTCAAGCACTTTACATAAAAAGGTATTTTTTTTTTTTGTTTAATGAGACATGTGGCCCCTTTTTATTTGTGGAATTAGAATATGTCTATAGCTTATGAATATTTTTTATATATCCCAATGCATATGTATAAAGACATTAATGGCCTTAATAATGATATTATTAGTTTTAATTTATTTTTTTAGAATAACAATAATATACGTATTTAAGATTTTGAACGGATTATGATATCATTATATTTAAAAAAATCCTTAAAATTAGGGTATTTGTTGATTAAATTCAAATTAGTATATAAAATAAAGATTTTAAAATTCCCTAAAAAGATGGTTTTTTTTTACGATAGTTGGATTTACTGACAAATTAGAATTAGGGTATTGTAATTAAATTAATGATATAGTTTTACTGAAAAATTGAAATTAGGATGTTGTAATTAAATTAATGATACAAGATTTATTAAGTCTTTTTGTGTATTTTATAGATTATATAATTATTATATCATTAAGTCAATGATATTAATAATAATGATACTCAATGATATTTATTTCATTTTTTTAAGACTTCAAGTGAATGATTGTTGTATTTAGGTTGTCCTCACATTATAGATTGATAATACAAACAATAATGTTTTTTTGTTTACGTTACATTGTAATTAATTAAGTATATCTATGTTTTTCTAATATCAATTTTTTTCTCAATGATTCAACTATGAGAAAAATAAGGAGATTTGTTAAAAAAAACTAATTACAAGATAAAGTCTACTTTGAGGGCATTTTTGGATTCTTAATATATGTACTTCAAAACAAGAGACATATAAATGATATTTGTAAAATGAAGAAATATTTAATTCACTTTTTAAAAAAGAGTCACATTGTGTAATTTTTACTTTTTTTTTGTTGTTGTGTTTAAAATATACACAATTATTGTTTTTCAATAGGAACTTGTAAGGAAAAAAGCTACTTAAAAGAAGATTAAAAAAACAATTATTGTTTTATTTGGCAACCTAGCTAGAACTAATAAGTTCCAATCACTGCAATTTAAAGCTCTCATATGTTATAGTGAAAAGCAAAGATTTGCTACAATATAAAACTCTCAAATGATATAGTGTTTAAATTCCAACTTGCTTTCTAAATACTTTCATAGAGAATGCTTATCAAAATGAAAATTAAAAAAAAAAAACTAAGCATAGACACAAATGAAAGGAATAATTATAATAAGAATAAAGTAAGAGAAAATCACATTTCAACTCCCCAACATGAAAAAGAAAATATAGAGAGAATGTATTTATTAGGAAAAATATTTGTTTTGTAAAACATTTTCACAAAATATAGCAGAAATATGGTAAAAGTATGGATCGTTTATTACAAAATTTTTCTCAAAACTTTTGTAAACGCAACAAATTATTTTAATTTCACATATAAATAAGTATATACATACTTCACTTACCAGTAGAAAGATGAAGTCAAGATAGAATGGGGATTGCAAATGATGTTCTCTATCAATGAAACTAACTTCTTTCTCACCTAGTCCTTGGTATTTGGATGGACGTATATATGGGTTTAGAAGGAATATGGTTACTAATGATCACTCAAGGAATAGAAAAACTCTTATTCTTTTTCTTCTCTCTCCAGACGCTTATAAGTGTTTCTTTATAGAGTACTCTTAGCTCTCCAAGACTCACAAGTGTCCTTCTAAAAGAATAAATGAGGTCTTTATTTATAGAGAATAATAACGCTAATCAATTTTGAAAAAGTCTCTTTATTTTAATTTTAATATCAAATATTTTAATTAAAATAAAAGACACAAGTTTTTCATTCTTATACTGCTATAGGCGCCACACACACAGATATTATATCTATGTGTGGTGACAATTTAGAGGAGAATGAAGAGTAAAAAAAAGCTTATTAGCCAATCTCGTTTGTCTCCATATTAAACTTTCCATATTTGAATCAAATCACATTTATTCAAATTTGTAAATACTAAATATGGAAACTTTGATGTACACAAGAGGACTTTCCTCTTTGTCCTTGGCCGCCATACATAGTGGGACCCTCCCACTATGTACGACATGCATAGTGGGACCCACCCACTGTGTATTTTCAAAATTAATTGTTTTATTTTATTTACCAAACAATCTAATTATTTGATAAATATAAATTAATTTATAATTAATTTATTTTGAGTGATATTTAAGTTAGAATTTCATAATTCTAAATTAATTATTTAAACTAATAATTCTACTTATCCAAACAGTATTTGTAAGGATGGCAGGGGACTCATGGACTCATAATTTCAAACTCCAATAAAACCAATATATTAATTAAACTTATTAATTAAAATATTATTCTTTTATTAATTCTAATGTAACTCTATTAAATATTCAGAATTGCACTATTGAAATTACAAATATTCAATTACTCATTTATTAGAGTCATCGATTTGATATAGTCATTGCATGTAAGTCGATTCTGCATAAATAATTCATAATTAGAATTAGGTGAAATCCGTTAACCTATCTAATTACTTCTTTATCCTTGATGCCATTGATTCTCTAATGAATAATAAATTCATGAACTTAATTATGAATTAAGCGCTTTTATTATTCAAGCTTTGAATCAATACTTAAGAGAATTTTTATATGCTTTTCGTTAGAAAAGGAATAGATTCTATTTTGTAACATTAACTTTCCCGTCTACTTACTTCATCATATCTCCAAGGTATAAGGAATAAGATTTGATCTTCAAATTTGTACCAAGTAAGTCGAAAGACATAAATCCATAGATAGAAATCTACTAATAACTCAAGATTAAGATCATCTTTTATATGACTATCGGATGATGTGATTAGAACTTGCAATATTTAATGGAATTTATTTCATGTCTCATCATGTCCGGGTTATATATAATCTCATTATATATAATGCACTTATTTAATGACTCATTATGTTTGCAGCTCGGATAAGACCGTTTCATTCTTAATGGAAGTGACCTACACTAGTAACAATCAACTAAAGATTCTATACTTTAATTGAATAATTAGTTATAATAATTAATTATATGTTACTGACCATTTTACCTATCATCTTTAAATATCATCCTTTTGTATATAATGCTTATATAATATTTAGAATTACATAGATAATTATAGAATTTTCATGATATTCTTAAATATTCAAATTACATATATGTAAATATAATGAATAAATTCATTTTATTTATTTATTAATACGTCTATTACAAAACATCATATGCTTTATGGGCATCTATTCTAATAAATAATTGTTAAAAGGATTGTGTGTAAAAACTTCTTAAAGAAAACACATTTTAGGGTAAAAAATTATTGTGATAGGCCAAATAAAAAACCCACCAACATTTTTTAATTGGAGTAAGTGAAAGAAAATAAAGCAATGGAGAAGCAAAAGAAAGCAAAAGTTAGAACAATGAAAAAGCAAAGAAAAAAAAATCGCTAAAAAAAAGTGAGATGGAAGCAGTTATTAAGATAACGATTGATAAAATATTTAAGTGAGAATATACTAAAAAAAATTATTACATAAGAATAATATGGATGAATTTTTTATGATATATTTCATGAAAAAAAATCAGAAAAAGCAAAAAGAACAAAAGAAAAAAAAATAGGTTTTCTGAATAAAAAAGGACAAAAAAGTGAAAAAGCAAAAAAATGGAATGTTAGAGATGAATTGTCTCCTCCCATGAAACGGCGCTTAGCGTTTTATAATATGAAAGAAATAATGATAATAGGAATAAAGTAAGAGAAAAGCATATTGCAATTTTTCCAACATGAAAAAAATTAGAACTTAGGATAAAAAAAAAGTTGAAAAGATGGCATGTAAAAACTTTTAAAAGAAAACACATTTCAAGAGAAAAATTTGTTATGATAGACCAATTAGAAAAAACTCAACAATATATTTTTAATAGAAATAAGCGAGAAAAACAGAGCAATAAAGAAGAAAAAAATGTCAGAACAATAAACAAGCAAAAAAGGAAAAAAAAATTTGCCAAAAGGATTGGGATGAAACTTAGAGTGACAATTATCACATTTCACTAGAACATCACTTGAGTTCATTATGGTTTTAATGCACATATGTATAATTTTAATAATTTGAGAATATATTATATTTTAATTTTCATGAAACGGACAAACGCGTAATTAACACAAATCAGCTTGTGAATCTAGTTTTCCTCTCTCTCTCCCCTCTCTCTTCCCTCTCTTCCTCCATCATTTCTCTCTCTCTCCGCTCTTTTCTCTTCCGTCGCCCACCACGAATTACTCTCCTTTGCACGACGATCTTTTCTCCACAGCCGCTACCGCAAGATACTTTGTTTGGTAAAATATTTTGTATGGTGTAAAAATATACTAATCAGCAACAGGTGTAAACATATTTAATCCACTAACGACTAATATTTCGTTTGGTTAAATCACTACTGTAATTAACTAAAAAAATCACTAGTGCATATGTACCCAGTTGTTACTTTATTTCTGTAACCCTGTCTACGGACGTTGAAACTATTCCCAAGGTCTCACAGTAGCAGCCACAGCTTAAGGACAAGACGGTACTGATTGGTCTGATTTACAGATCATCACGGACAGGGAGTGGTGACCCCCTATAAACCTTTAGTTACCTTGACAGTTATATTTACGGTAAGATTAAGATATGGATTGGTAGGGTAATACGGACTCTCAGAGATTTTTATTTTTATTTTTATTTTTTATTTTTTTTATTTTTTTGCAGAAAAATGTAGAAAGTGGCTCCAATTCCCTAACTCATTTCAAATAACAGAATTTACCATCCACGAAAAAAAAGTTGAATTTACCATCTGGTATAGGGCTGTACAGGCATGTAACAAAATGACAACAAAGTTGATACAACCAAAAAAAAAAAAAAATTGGAATATTTAAAAATAACAAGAATTCGTATTACTAAAATAACCACATATCATTATATAGTGCCAAAGCTAATTTATTATACTCAAAATTTTTGATAATAATATTATTATAATTTTATGTAATTTTAATTATTTAAAAAATTTATTAAATTTCAATTCCACCATACTAATTTCCTTCTTAGTGTAATTTTTACGGCTTTTTAGACATGTTGTAAATAAGTTAAAATATAGGAAAATTTTTCATTGCCACGTGCAATGTATGAGGGAGAAATTATGTAGAATTTATTTATGTATTAAAGTTTTGATTATTTTGTTATTATTTTTCCTATTTATTTAGCAATAGAGATCTTAGTTGGTTGTTAATATGCAATTAGCATTATCACTATATATTTGCTAGAATGAAATAGTGGAGGAAAAAATTGAAAAAAAATTTGAAGTACAGAAGAGATTATTATATATTTCTCTATAATTTATAATCCATAACTATATTAGAGTTGTTTATAGATTATTTATTATTGGTTATTATCTAAGTATTATTTATTAAGGAAAAAAACTCAGAATTAGATCTAGCTTTATCTTCCTTGGCAGAAAGATAAATCTTATTATCTTTTTGCTCTAGCGGGAGGGAGGGCTGTGGCAGCGAAGAACTATGCGAAGTCAATGAGACAGAAAGAAATCCTATTATTAGGGGTATATATGTCTTTCTAGATTTTTTTTCTTTTTAGTCATGCAATTTAATTAAATGGTTTTTATTGGTATGGCGCAAACCAATTCATACCCAAAAAGCTGATGTGTGACAAAATATTGTATCTTTTGAATTTTTTTGAACTTATATATTTATTGGTTGTGTGTTTTTGTGTAAAGCTGAACACTTATTAACGACAGACATATCCATTATAATAGTTATGTTGATATATAAATAAATACCTTTTCAAATAAAGAGTTACTTTTATGTAAAAGATTGTATAGATTAAACCGGTTATATCTATCATGAAATGCATCTTTATCATTATATAAACTCCAAAAAATCTACAAATTCCATTCATTATTTTTAAACTTAATTTATTACTAGATATTATGTTCAAAGCCTTGTTGTATCTTGGGATAATTTTTCATAAAAACTTGTTAGTAAATTTTGAGAAGTAAAGACAAGTAAAATCTTTAATGAAAGTTTTCCTATATGCCTCAAACCCACCTCTAATTTTTAGAAATTCAAACCTCTATTCTATTGCTCTGTGCATAAATTCTCTAATAATCTTAAAAGGTTTTATTGCACTTGTGTAGGTTGACAAGAACATGCTTCTTTTTTCAATCCGATTTTCAGTGTTAGGAGTGAGCGAAATACGTGTCAAAGTTTATTAATCGTTATACTGTCAAAGTTTAATTGTTAGACTGTCTTTTAACCATTTTATCTCTCTTACAATACGTATGAGCCATTTCCGTGCTACAATTCATCTAAAAATGGCAATCTACAAACAAAGGGGCAAAATTGTGTATTTGAGAAATTTCATAGTAGTTATTATCTAAAACTAAATGTCAGGGGTCAAATGGAAACATCATGAATCTATAAAGGTTATTTGTATAAATAACCTCTTTTATCTTTTACAACTAATTTTTATCACACTATTAGTCTCTGTCAACCAAAAAAATGTACCCCATGAAGAATTCAAAATGTAATTCGCAAAGTTGATGTGCAACTACTACGTACGTCAAGAATGGGTTATTGAACAAACCTAGAGACAAATTTCCATAGTTTACTGGAATTATTATTATTATTATTATTATTATTATTTTTAATATGGGGGAGGATGATACCAATTCCATAAGATTTCACGTACCGCTACTTCACTCAATATGGTTACAACGCATCGTGACTATGTTTTTATAAATCATCATTCAACAAGTTATATAAAATATTTTGTAAAAAGAACTTATACGAGGTTTTGAAGCTTAATTATAGTAGAAGTACCTTTAGCCTAAAATACTTGTTATTACCATTTCCGTGATGAGAAAATCTCATTATATTCTTTCTAAATATTTAGTACATACTCGACTTTATAAATTCAAATCATATATAGGAACAAAAGTTAAATTCAACCACACACATTAGGACAACATATTGAGTGTAAAACACTAAATCACACCTTTACACTACAAAATTTCACCTCTTACGACATAGTCAATGGGTTACATTCTCTGGCGAAAGCATTATGATAGACTATTAGGGTGCTTGGTAGGATGGTTAGAACGATTGGTTAGAATTGTTTTTACTGTAACATGTGAGAGCTTTACACTGCAGCAATTTTTTTTGGTTACTGTAGCATATAAGAGCTTTACATTGTTAGTAGAGCCGGCAATTTCAAACACGACACGATGATACGATACGAAAACGATACGAAATAAACGGGTTTGAACCGCAAGTATATTAATTGGGCTATAAATTGGTTAGCACGAATAATACAAAAATAAACGTATTGGATTCGTGCTAGTTTATGTAGTTCCAAGGAATCAAACCTTGCGCCCAAGGTTAAGTATGTCGCCAACACACCACCTGGGTGAATCACCGTTTTTTGTCAATTGTCAAATACGGACTTCAAATATATTTATTATGGTTTTAAGGTTTTAAACCAAAAAGAGTGACTTTCTCCCCTTTTTCCTTCTAATATAAACACTACCTGTTCCCTTGTGTTTCAAGGTGTTGTCGTTGAAATCAATTTTTGTTCAATCTAGGTTAGTTAAAGTTCAAAGATTGGAAAAAAATACAGTTTAAAATCTTCAATAATTAAATATTATTATATTTTTGACACTATTAACTTTTTAGTTTATAGTAAAAAAATTCATATAGTAAAAAAATTTAATTTTTAGAATTTTGTTAGTTAAAAATTAAAAAAATATATATATAATAAAAAATTATATAATAAGTTTTTTAATCGTGCTGTACCGTGTTAAATGTGTTTTAGGCGTGTTGTGTTTGTATTTTAAGCACGTTTATTAATCGTGTTGTGTTGTAAACATGTTAACACGAATACAATACGCGAACACGAATTGTCAGCCATATTATTAAGTTTATTGTTCTAACCCTCCCAATATCCAAGCCAATTGCTTTATTGCTGCCCGATTCTACTCACTACCAACACAAAAGGACAAAACAGCCCTCCAAAAAAAATTGTTAAATCCTATGTCACCCACCATGGATAATTGTCAAAGCAAAAATTCTTTCCTCGACAACCGGCTCCAACAGGTATCGTCCCTTACAGTATAAGCGCATCATGCCACGATGTGTTGAATGACATTCCACAAGCTTGTCTGGTGGAATTGTAGAAAAAGCACGATAATACTAACAACAACAACAATAATAATAAAACCTAATTCCTATATAGACACCGAGAGAGGGGGGCAGAAGAGGAAGATTTTTGAAGCCTAGGGTGCAAGCAAGATTAATTGCAGGGAATGGGCATTGCCTTCTCTAGGTCGACTCTCCCTTTAAAGGTTTTTTCACTTTTTAGTTTGAATCTGATTGAGAGAAATGCTTAAAATATACAAAAAAAAAAAAAAAAAAAAAGAGAAGAGATTACTCCACTAGAACAGACGTGACAAAAGAGAATTTGACTAGGTGAAATAAAGCCTATACGCCTATACATGACAATAAGGGATGGTCTTGTAGGTTTTTTTTTTTTTTTTTTAAGCTAATCTAGGTGATATTATTATTTTGGTACCTTGTTATTTGAAAAATATCAAAACCACACTTTATATTTTTTGAAAATATCAATTTTGTTCCTTAAGTTCATGTTTTTTGACGTGAAATTTTTTTTTACCCTTTTATTGATGAATCCTAAATAAACGTGGACTTATTTATTTTTTGGCATTATTTTTATTTAGTTTCTTTTATAGTTTTCACAAATAATTAAAAACTCATTAATAAAAGAGTAAGTTGGAAAATTTCACTCATAAAACTCATATTCAAGTTACCAAAATGATACTTTCAAATACTATAAAGTATCATTTTGATACTTTCCAAACAATAAAGTACGCTTGTACTTTTTTTAGGATTTAGGCATATTTGGCCTTTTTTGACACCTTTGTTTAGTATATATCCCTAGTTTTACAAAATTAGGACAATGGCCGCTTGTTCCCATAAATTGACATTGTAAATGCAACGAAAAGAAAAAAAAAATACCCTTAAAAAGAATACCATATTTTGAAACCATAACCACACCGTTTTCCCATTCCAAAAAAAAATTGGAAACCGTTCCGTCTTCTCTTTCTTCTCTTTCGCTCAAGCTCTCGCGCGCTCTCTCTCTCTCACGCACATGCTCTTTAGCTCTTTCTTGAAAAACTGTCTCCATCTCTCTTCGATTTTCTACTAGAGAAATTTCTAGAATTCCTTATTTTAATCTTCTCTGTTTCTGGTTCAGATCAAAATGGTAAACGTGAAATTTTAGTAAGGAAAAATGGGGGCAATGACACGACAGATATTGGTGGCACAACGACAGTCAACAATGAAGGGGAAGACGATGCTCTTGGGGCAATACGCGTGCTGGAGGACGTAGAACACGCCAACGATGGAGTCGCAGAGGTAGATCACATTGAGCATCATTATGATGTGGATTATGGATAGGCCTTGAGGGTTCTTCTCCAAAAACTCTGGCAACTACACCATTGTCAGACACTCCCTCCCATTTCAAAATGCTAGTGCCACTCTATGTAATGACACAGCTTTTCAAGCCATTACTTAGCTTGCTTAAACTTATTCTTACTTACTAGTAAAAAAAATACTAAGTAAAATTTTTTTCAACATGCTTGTAACCGTTGCGACTTTCATTATAATAAAAGCTAAAACATAAGTGCAAAACTTAACTTTATAATTATCCAAAACACTCCTTAAAATTCATTAAGTAAATATTTACTTTTGTAAAACATTTTAAAATAGGGTTTTAAAAGAGCAAAAACTTCGTCTCAGGCATTCTATCATCTTTATTAGCTTCTTCTTGTTCTGATACATTCAAAATGATCGACTTCTAATGAAGTAAAATTTGCTTTAATGGAGAACACCATTGCGCACAAAACGTTATAACGTGTCGTGAGTTCATCTTCTTCATTTTGAGCAATTGGGTCAACTGTTGACCATCGTTGACCAAGTTTGTTCATTGTTGACTATATTTGACCATTGTTGTTGCGACACCCATGATGGACAATGACTATTGTCGGTTCACCGAAATTCAATAACATGTAAAATTACGCTCATCCTCTAGTCTTTGTTTTCTCTTTGCTTATCTAAGAGTGTTATATCAAGGACTATAAACTTGGTATAGTAACATGTGTCCATCAAGCACTAGCTATTCTACTTACTAAAATTAACTTAATTACTTAAGCTATGGTGAAGAGTACATATAATAGTGCAAAATAGGATGGCATGATACTGCTTTAATACCAACTATAATGACTCAGCTTTTCGAGCATTACTTTGCTTACCTAAACTTATTCTTACTTACTAGAAAGAAAAATACTGAGTAAATTTTTTTTTCAACATACTAGAAACTGTTGCGACAAAAAAACTGAAACATAAGTGCAAAACTTAACTTTATAATTATTAAAAACACCTTAAAATTTGTCAAGTAAATATTTATTTTTGTAAAACATTTTAAAACAACTTCTTAAAACAGCGAAAACTTTCTGTAGCGTTATCCATAGGCCAACCATCGTATCTGACTCACCGCACCATCGAGTTCACCAACCAGTCTTACTCGTCTCTTGTAGTACTATCTACAACATAAAGGAACTTATAATGAGCTTGTCCTCGGTAAGTTCAAACATATCTCACAAAACCTTAAAATATTATTCATAAAATTTTTCTCTTTAAACCTTTCTTGAAACATTTTTCATAAAACGTTCTTCATAAAATGTTTCTTATAAAACAATTTCTTATAAAATGTTTCTCACTAACATTACTCGTACAAACGTTTCTAAATGGGAATGCAAGTAATATCATAATGCATTATTTTATTTATGCTTAATTATGAACTTCTTTTCATCATACTTATCTTACTTGAACTATGGGTTCAAGTGTATGTACCAAAAGTGCATGACCATCGAACATCAAGGCTGTAGCATATTTTAACATAAACCCCCTTGGGTTGGGAGATTGGTACGACATTTTTTTATCTTAACTTATGGGTTTAGATTATTGATCCTTTAATCTTAGTAGACATATTGAATGACATAACTTAATGCCTGAAACAATAAATACAGCAAATATAAATACATTGCAAGTCATGACTTGGTGTTTAAAACATTATGCATAACGAAAGCAATATCTTTCGAACATATATGAAGCATTTGAAAAGCATTTTCTTCATGCCATATGTGAGATTTTAGGCTTAACTATTTATTGCTTTAGTGTTCCTACTTTATCCTTTTTCTTCTATTAGTCAGCTTTGTATCGTATTCAAACGACATCCGACTATTAATTAACTTTTCTTATTACTAAATTACTTCAACAATAACAGAATTTAAACACTAAACATTCATTCTTTATCCTTTCATCTTGTTACCATCAGTTTATTTCTCCATTTCTTAACTTAAATGTTTGTTAGTCAAATTTCAAGTCTTATGTGATGGTTTCAATACTTAATGTGATATGAAACATTTTCTATCTAAGAGCATTTAATTAAACCGAAGTGCTCAGGCTCCGTTTTAATCTTATGTAAAAAAATTACGATTTTGTACTTAATGGTTTTTTTTGTAAGTCATGTAACTTTACTAAAATTCTTATAGGTTAAAAAAAAAATTTCGCTAAGGGACATTTTCCTAAATTGGACATTTTGGGGTCTGTTTCAGTCCTTTTAACAAAAAATGATCGTTTTATTCTTGACGGGACTTAGAAAACATTTTGAACCTATTTAAATCAAAACTTATATTTCATTGCTACTCGTAATATTACGAAAAACAAAACATCAATTTTCTTATCGTAAAAATCTATTTTAGCAAAACTTTACGGTTTTTTCCCATAATATGAAAATCTTGACGAATTTGCCCTCAACATGTTTCTCTTTCTTTTCTTGAGCAAAACTTTAAATTCTTTCAAGCTTAAAATATGTGGTTACTCATTGCTAATAACAATGTGGAAAACCAATATTCTACAATGAAAAATCCAATCCTACAAGGTTTTACAATTTTGACTCAAAACACAAAATCTTTATATTTTTGCCCCTAGGACTAAAATTAACCATCTTCTACCAAAACATCTAGTTTTTTTGCAAAGATTAAAATTTACAAAAGCTCCTTAGTCAAACTCAAACAGTTTCAAAACATTTTGATTATTTTACTGTTTTGAAATTTTGTAATTAAATCTCCTAAAACTCATAACTTAAAATATGTGCAGTATTTTCACAAAATGCTAGCAAAGTTTAATAGCCTCGACAAGATCTACTACTTTTTTGTTTTAACTTTTTACAAAATCATTCATCTTGATAGTGTTTTGGGACAGACAGGATTGAAATTAACAACTTTCAATTTGTTTCGATTGGAATTTCAACGGGATTTTTTCACAAAAGTTGTCTATCTTAGCGTTTCCAATAAATCTTATCTGAACTCAGAAAATAATTCGACCTATAGATGTCTCATACACTTAAATATTTCAAAATTACCTGTAAAGATAATTTTTACACCTTAAATTTTCTTAACTTATTTTTCTAGCGTTTAATCTCATTTTAACTCTTTTAAACACACCATTAACTATTTAAAACTCAAAATAATCAGCTATAACATTTCTTTCACATGCCATGATCGAAATCATATTATCAAGCACTTAAAATGCTTAAACTTTTTGCTATGACAAAGTTTGATATATTTTCTCATTTGAGTATAAAACCCTAGTTTTCATCTTTCCATCATCATTGTTATCCACTTAGCATAGCATATAAGCATACCATGATGTTCTTTTTACATGCTATAGTCTAATATATTACAAAACCAATATAAAACCCATGAAAATCTATAAATTTTCAAAGTTAGGGTTAGGGTTTTTACCAAGAGATTTCCTAAGCTTTTTGATCCCCCACTTGGGTGCTAAACTTTGCTATTCCTCCTTGACATAATTTATAACAAAACCCCATCAAAACCAATCCAAAAACTAAAAAGTTTGGATTTTACCTCCAAAAGTGACTAATCTTTGCACTACAACACTTGAACTCGTTTTCAAGGATGGATTTGAGGTAGTATTTTTGAAAAATATTGAAAGAGACATCGGGGGGGGAGGGGGAGTGGCCGATTTTCCTTAGAGAGGAAATAAGTATGTTTTTGCATGTTTCATGCAAAAATGATGGAGACAAAACTTATATTACTATTTAATTGTAAAACTAACTTAGTTTAGAGACCATTTTGCAAACAAAAAAGTGCTTCCATCCACTTATCCTAACCAGTTTTCTATAGGGGAAGATGTGGAAATTTCTTTACCTTTAGGGTGTCATTAAATGGGCCCATTTTACTTTTTACACAGTCCAAATTTACTACACACTATATTTTTTATACTATCGGTACTCTTTCCTATACTGCTAATATATTTTCCTACACTATTGTAAACTTCCACATCAGTCCATTCTTATCCACATCCTTCACTCTGTAAAATTCTCCTACTACTTAATTTTATGTTGTATAATTTCTATACTATTTAACTTTATGTAGTATAATCTTTATACTGCATTATTTTCGTGCTACGTAATTTTTTATACTATATAATTTATATATTTCTATACAGTATTTTCCTTATCCTGTGTAGTCTCATGCAGTATTATTTTATAACAAACTTTCTTATAATTCGTACTTTGCGTAGGACTATGTCAAATTATTTAATCTTGTAAATTCCATATTTACTCTTATTAAATTTGTCATAAAAATCAGATATGAACAATAACCTTCATGACACTAAAATTGCTCTTTAAGCACTTAACAAATTTTTGGGTATAAAGTTGAGCTCACAAAATTTTCATATAAATTACTCATAATAACTCTAATATATTTCTTATTTTATGCACAAAAAATTCAAGGTGTCATACTTTGAACTCTGGCAACTCTTATTTCGATTAGTTACAATGAAAGAAGTGGGAAAGAAAATAGAGGGTTTGGTTTATTTTTGTAGGGCTTGTCACTAACATACTAGTGTTTAACATTGATATACTAGGCCTTTTATCACTGATGCACTAACATTTATCACTAATAAACTCAATTTATTGTTGACATACTATAGTTAATTAAAAATTAATGAAGGTTTTTTTTATTATTTTGATTTTTTAATTAATAAGGAGAGGTTATTTGTCTAATTTAGAAAAAGTATGGTCATTTATTTTAAAAAGGCCTTTAAAAAAGCCACCCAACCCAATTTTTTAATGAGGTCTTGTAGGTTGTTGATATATCACTTTTATGGTCCTTTTTGGGAAAAAAACAAAAAAAGTAATGATAATAAAAAGAATTCTATTATAAGGTACATGTAATACCTTTTTTTTTTTTTTTGAAATGGAAAACTTTCATTGAAAATAAAACAAGTAGAAACATAGTAGAATGGGACCATGTATTGTGGAAGAATCTGACCCTAAATACTGACTAGATCCACCAATAGAGATGGATGACGTATTATGAGACCGTAAAAGTATATATTTTACAAGAATAAAATTATTTATTTATACTTTTATTTTTTATTAAATCCTCTAATTTATAGTTTTTTTATGTTAATAGGTATTTTCATTTATTAGCATGTAAATATGTTTAAATATATATTTTTAGTCTGTTTATATCCTTAATAATATTTTTGGTAATTTTTAGAGTCGTTTTGGTATGTTAAATATATGTATACTTTGATTATAATAAAAACCCTAGAAATTATGTTATGTGATTTTATTTTAAGTCTTAAAGTGCTTGTAAATAAGTTTTGAGTTTGTAATATGTTCTATAATATTTTAGTAATTTTTATAAGTATTTCTGAGTCTTAAAAATTATATTTGTGTCAAATTGAAAGAAACTAAAAATTTTGAAAGTTTGTAATAATTTTTTGCATGTTTTATTCTAAAAAAAAAATTTCTAATAATGATTGTAAATATTTTGTTTGTAAAATAATTAATTTTAGTGTATTTGTAAATTTTAGATTTAAAATCTAAAAGAAAAATGGAGTAAAACAGCACAAAAACAAAAAACAGATGCAAATTGTGCATGCATCAATGTTGTATCAGCACGACATCATCAAAAAAATAAAAAATAAAAAAAATAATGATCAGCGTGATTCATGAGGGGTGCCTAATTAAAGAAAAAATAATAAAATAATAAAATAAATAAAATAAAATATAATGTAATAAAAATAATAATAAAAAATATGAATAGTATTTTTTAAAGCAAATAAATAGGCCCCTTTGATCCTTCATTTGGCAAGTGTTCTTCAGCCTTTTGGCCTTTCCTTCTGCTGCTGATCCTTCTACTCAGTTGTACCTCCTTTTGGAAGGAGGGATTGTTAGGGTACTCCTGTTATCCCACTAAAAATAATAAAATAATGTCTAAATGAATGAAAAGAGTCGGTGAGGCACAAAAATGATCTTATATACATTGTACTCTGGCATAGATTTTTATTTTATATAATAATTTATATTTCTAAGTTTTTAATAACTATTCTAAATGTTGTTATGCTGCCCAATTCCTACATAAATTCAGTTATGATTTTTTATGTAATTTAATTGTATTGCATAATTAATATTTATAATACTGAAATCATTCTTGTTTATTAAGTTGAGTTTTTGTATTATAGACATAGACCGGCACAATAAATGCTTAGTAATGCTTGATTTATTATTGATAAAAGATGACATAGTGTATTCTTAAACCATTTAGTAAGTCAGGATGCTACCGAAATTAACGCAATAATTTATTCCATTAAAATATATTAATTTTGATTTGTTATTATCTTTTTTATCTTAAAATTATGTAAATTACAATTGTAGTAACATTAGTTATAATTTTCATAATTAGTGCACCAAATTATTAGTGAGAGATGATTATTTTGTTACTTTTTATAGGAAGACCCTTACTGCATTATGCTTGCTATATCGTCACTCTTGATTGACTTATAAAATTAGTAAAAGTGCTTGTAATTAATATAAAAAGATATAATAAATCAAATGCTTTAATTAATTATTATTTAGAGTTAAAGTTCTATATCAGTTATGAAACATGCAAGGGATTCTCAAAGCTTTACCGTTTTAATTTTATATTTTGAATTTTTAATAAAAATCACAAAAATATTTGTTTTATTTTAAATTTTTTTTTTGAAAAACCGCTTGCCTTTTTGAACGTTTATTTTTAACAATCTCTCGTGTTACAATTTTCCACCTCCTATGGATACGACAATCTTTCTATAGTACAAATGTCTGCCGTTTAAGAAAAACATTTTGGGATATATGAACAATGTACGAGGACTAAATTCAACTATCGAGACCTATATAGGAAAAGCCTACTAGACACTTACAATAGAGTATGACAACGGCCCGTTTTGAAAACCTACTATAGTTGATGGAAAAGACTAATCGACTAAAACCAAACCCTCATCGCCGAGGTAACATGACATGGTCTAGACTAAGGTCTAGCTGGACACCTACACACCTTCTACCAATAACAAGGGAAAAAAACAAACAAACTAAAATCAAAGATAAGGAAACCACCTCTATTATTACAATAACAAACCAACAAAATACAAGAAAAAACCTACTTCTAAACCACAAAAACATCTCTGATTTTATTTGATAAAATAAAGCATAAAACAAATAGGTAAGACCTAATCGTAAAAGACAAAGACACTAGTGATAAGTTGACCACAGTCGAATAAGGACGAAGACTCCACGAACCTACCAAAACTGATGGAGAACTTCATCGGATCTTTGCTCCCTTCTTCTGCAAACCAAAGAAAACGACACCACTATGGCTCAACCTTCTAGTCAAGGCCAAAGGAACACCAATGTAAACTTGATCAAAGCCTCTAACCAGCGAAGGAAGAAGGCTCCTCTCCATCAGATCTGCCTGTTGTGCTACTAGGCGCCCAATGACAGCCACTAGAGAAAGCTAACCTACCCGTGATGAAGCCCCTTCCACCAAGCAACAAACATCCCCAAAACTCTAAGCGAACAGTCCTATCACTAGAGGAAATGATGCCACAATTTTAGGCTACACCCCTAAAGGCTATGAGTCTGAAGAACTGTCTAAAGATGGCATCGGAGTCTAGCTCCATGACCATCCCAAGAGAAGTTGCGCACTTATGTAAAGAAAGGAAAGGAGAAACCCACGTAGAGAAAAAAAATGATATTTGTTGGTTTTTTTTTTTATTTAGTTTTTAGGAATACACACACTACTGCAAACATGGTCGTCGCAAAAGGTTAATAGTTGTTGCAAATATATGTTTTGCGATGACTTGTCGTCACCACCAAGCCGTCGCTAACAACTAGTTACAAATAATTTTTTTGCAACTACGACATGCGATGACAAATAGTCATAAAAAAATCACCGCAATTACGTCATCACAGTCATCGATAATGTGATGTAACAGTTGTCATATCTCTGCTATGGCCTGGGTCAACTATCGTCTTGCCTTTATCATTTAGCATTATCAGTGATAGTTGGTCAACTAAGGGGTTCTGATGTGGGTCATAGATCAACAACATGTTGGAAAAATAGTACATAGCAGCAATTAAAAATTTTTCATACTAGAGTTTTTTCCAAAACCATAAGTTTGATACGCTATATGCATAAATTAATCAGATCTTACTAATCTTGTTTACTAAAGAGCTTCTGCAATTGATGAAGAGAAGAACGTTTCAGAAGAGCCTCAACCAACTGGTCTTCTTTGCTATTCTCTATTCATGATCGAAGTGCGTATAGGTGCACGTCGTATAGCTCTTCCCTAGTGACTCTCCTTCTAATCAATTGAGAAATACTCAAAACTACCGTTTGTGATTTGTGAACAATAGCTCTTCAAGGGAATTTTAGAGACTCATAGAATAGATTGTTCACTCTTGATCTTTCAACTGATCTAAACAACTTATAAGTCTCACTCTCTATTTATGGAAGTCAGACCTGGGGTCAATCATTATCAGATAACACCTCAAAATTCAAGTTTGAATTAGTTTCAAAGTCTAATCCATGTAAGTAGACTCAAACTCCAACTGTCACGGTCGACTGTGATACAAAGGTGTGGTTGGCCACGTCGTTATTGATTTCTGAGTTCAAATTTAATTCAAACTCTACAGGTTGATCCGATAGATACTATCTTAACCAATTGGGTAATTCCTATCTTATTAGTTCTGGGTATCTTTCATAGAGTCTCAATTTTAATTCAAATAACCTAATAAAGAAGTTATCTGATTAAAATAGTCATATACAGATAAATCCATACAAATAAGATATTATCCAAATAATTCAACACATTTATCTTGAATTAATTTACCAAATTAATTTAACCGATAAACAAACATGTTTATCTTGAATTAATTATAAAATTAATTTAACCAATAAATTAACATGAATTATTAAATCCAATTAACTCAAATTTTATCAATCTAATAATTTAACATAAGTCACCAATTTATTAAAAAAGCACACCGCATTGTTACAAGATTTGCTATGAGTTAGCAAAAGGGACCCGATGGACTCATATAGTTCAAGCTCTCGATAATTATGAAACCCAATATTCTAGATATAAATTTCATAATTATTAACTCTAACGCTACTCTACTAAAAGCTTAGAGCTATACTCTCGAATTACATAGAATTATAAAGCTCGAATAGCTTAGTCTCTATGACATATCATAATGTATCGTATCCCTATAGGATTATCCATAATCAGCTTAAGGATAAATTCTTTCTTACCTTTCCTATAATTTTTCTCTTACGTTCTATTATTTCACCATTAGAAAATTTACCATCCAAAGACAGTATAGCATTTAGTTATATCTATGTATCCAAATGGTTGGGCACTCTAGTTTTTCAATTATAGAATAATACACATAAGAGGATATCAATGACTCCTAAACAGGAGCTATTGATTCTATATCTATGAATAACAAGTTTACGATATCAAGAGTCATGTCTCCAACATAATGGGATGAGTATCAACATAAATTATGGATGTCACCCTTTGGTACATCAAAAGACATAAGTCAAAACAATGGGCCCACTATTCATCTCAATATTAAGATATAACACATATGATTGTCTAAAGTGAATTGATTTACTGAGACATAATTATTAATGCAAATCAATTACACTTTATGTCCTGATCCAATACATCGTCACCTATGACAATACACCAATGTTTCTATTTGCAGAGTCCACCTCCAATGGCCAAGACAAACTATCTCTTGTTAGGGATATAGACAACATAACAATCTTTGCATGAAAAAAGTGCCCAACTTTATTCCCTCGATTGCGGATCTTATAATTTAAACCGTCATTTTTAGAATCATGTCTTCCACATAAGTGTAAGGATCGCTGTCATGTTCAACTGATTCAGCCTAGAATGCCTCACCATTGAACATATACATTTCAGGTTGACACCCAATCCTCCCACTATGCCAAAGCCCTTAGGTTGTTGTTTGTGTTTGGTTGGTTTTTTACATCGATTGAAGTGGTTTCTACCAGAACTCCTGGAGTGATCAAATCACTCGCCAACTCCTCAAGCACCACTTTGCTTCGAGGCTTAAAGTTGTTCATGTAATTTTCCTCAAGGAATGTTGCATTAGTCGAAACCACGACTTTATTTTTCTTTGAGTTATAAAAATAACCCCCTTTAGTCCCTTTTAGATATCCTATACATAAAATTTTGAACATGCTTCCAACTTATTCACTTCCTTAACACAAGACATGAGCTAGACATCCCCATATGTGAATATGGTTTAAGGATGTCTTTTTCCCCATCCAAAACTTGTGAGGAGTTTTAGGAACTGATATTGAAGGCACATTGTTCAAAAGATAACATGCGGTTTGTAATGCATATCGCTAAAAGGATAAAGGCAATGATGAATAACTCATCATGGACCTAATCATGTCCAACAAAGTCCTATTTCTTCTCTCAACTATACCATTCTACTGCGAAGTGCCCAGTGTAGTCAAATAGAAAAAAATCCCATTCTCCAACAAGTGTTCCAAGAACTCATCAGAAAGATATTCACCACCTCGATCGAATCAAAATGCTTTTATGAGTTTCCCCAATTGCTTTTCCACTTCAGCCTAAAACTTCCTGAACTTGTCATAAGTTTTGCTTTTGTCGTGCATTAGGTGCACATAACCATACCTTGAGTAATCATCAATAAAAGTGACGAAATACTCATACCTTTCTCTTGCTCGGATGTTCATAAGACTACAAACATCACTATGCACAAGTTCTAAAATCCCTTCGGCCCTATTGCCCTTAGACCTAAATGGTTTTTTCGTCATTTTATCCTCCAAACAAGATTCACATTGTGGTATAGATTCCACCTTTAAGTGACTTAAAGGTCCATCCTTTACCAACCTTTGAATCCTATTCAGGTTATTATGACCTAATTGCAAATGCCAAAGATAAGTCTTATTAGAGTAAAAAGTTTTAAGTCTTTTAGAGTTATTATCATTAACCTCTATGTTTAGCAGTAAGTCCATCTTAAGTTTGATAAAAAGTTAGATTATTTTGCATCCATCAATTACAAATAAAAGATTTGTTTTTATGAATTGCTACTTTATTATTAAAAGAAACCAAGTAGGAATCTTTAAATAAACAAGCAACAAAAATTGAATTCCTTTTAAGTTTAGGAACATAAAAACAATCTCGTAAAATTAAACTCCTATAATTATTAAAATAAAGATGGACATCTCCCATTGCTTCAGCCAACACTAAGGATCCATTGCCTATGTGAAGCGTGAAGTCTTCATGTAGTAGACTTCTTGTTTCTTTGAACCCTTGTAAAGAAACACAAACATGATTAGTTGCTCCAAAATCTATGACCCAAGTGTCATTGGATTCCTTAACCAGACAAGTTTTAATTACTAGAAGTTTGCACCTGCTTCCATTAGATAGGAAGCCCTTACAATTTTTCTTTATGTATCCAACCTTCCCATCCTCAGCTCTCTGCTTTCTTCCATTCCTTGGATTAGGATTGGAACTGGATGCACCCACCAAGTTAACCTTACTACTCGTAGGAGTTTCCCTGATCAGATTTTCGAACTCATATAACTGCTTCATTAACTTAGTCAAGGTCATATCCCTTCTGTTGCTTAAAGTAAATGAAGCTCTAAAAGGAATAAACTCCTTAGATAGAGTCTCAAAGACCATAATCATTTGTGTTTCAGCATCAATGTCATCTCCATTGGTTTGACCTCAGCTAGAGAACCTATGACAAACATCCTATGCTCCTTTACAAATGTCCCTAATTTTTGTTTACAATTTAGAAGTTTCCGAAGTGCCTCTTACCGTTTTGTTAAGGCCTGGCCTCCAAACATATCTTTAAGATTATCCAAGATCTACTTCGCAGTCTCATAATCTTCATGTTGAGCCTGTAGCACGTTATTCATGCTGGCCATAACATAACACCAGGTTTGATCATTAGCATTTTTCCAGCGATCATATGCTTGGATTTGGTCACTAGTGGAATCTTTCATAGGCTCGAAAGGACACAGTGTCGTCGGTGTAAATTTTAGTTTCTCAAAGGATAAGATGATATTTAGGTTTTATTTTCAATCATTGAAATTCTCTCCAGTTAATTGGTTTTTGTCAAGTATTAATGATAAAGCGTTTTTAGACATTTTTAATCTACAATGAAGAATCATATACCAAACATAAGCAAACATACCATAATAATTTTGTAACATAACACAATTATATAAAATATTCAAATGTGTTTATATGTCAAAACCTTGAAAAAATCACAACCTTACAACGGTAATTCCTAACTCAAAATTCAACAAGCCGCCTAGGGGAGACTTGCCAAATTCAATTAGGAAAATGGATCCCCTCCTAATTAATATATGCATCTAGGACTCGTATGATCGAGCATATATTAATAATCATTTCTTTAGCCATCAATTTTATCGAAAGAGCTTATAGGGGAGGTTAATAATAAAATCATCATGAGTGTACAACCATCGTTTTAATATTTTATCCATGAGTGATAATCACCACCTAGGGGTGTGCAACGATAAATCATACTAAAATACCTTATCCTCTTGGAGATCCAAGTACATGATGAAGTTCATTCCTAAGAGTCGAAACCACCATGTGCTACCTATGGACCAACAATGGAGGCCGTAGGTCCTCTCTTCAAAAATCTTCTCCCACTCAATCTTTTGAAATCAAGGTTTTATTTAAAAAAATGAATGAATAATTTTTAATAAGCAGCACTTCCTATTCTAAATGACATGTTATCAACATACATTGCACATCACATTATAATGTAGACAAGCAAAATAATAATAAATAACCATACTATTATGGTTCTACTCTAGAGAATAGAAAATAAAGATTACAAGAGATCAATCGAAACATATTATCAATTCTTCATTCTTGAATCTTCAAATTGTATCCTTCTTCATGTATTATCCATCTTTAAGTCTTCAAGTCCACATAGATTGAATACTCCATATTTTTGGTCATATCTAAATTTAATGTTTCTCAAAATTGTTCCAAAAATAAAATCAAAACTGCAAAAAAAAAAAAAATACCTTTTTCAAAAAACATAGCTCTTTGCCGGCCTACCAAACTATGAATTTGGCCTGCCCGTTACGCGGTTGACAACAGTATGAGTATCGCAATTGACTGCTTGTCAACAATTGGCCTATTGAGTCTGAAAGTTTAGCCTACTGCTAGAGCCGTCATTCTGCCCTATGTTGCCGCGACTGACCGCGCCCTCACCCAGGTTGAATTTTTAGAAAATAATTTTAAAAGCACTTTTTTAATTTTATTTTCAACAATTCAAAAACATAAAATTAGAGACTCAAGAAATACCTTTAGAATGCTATCATCTATCTTCTAGAACCGTCTTATACTCCGAATGATTATTTAATTACAAAATTCTTACAAATTTAAAATTAAATAATAATTCCTAGACAGTGATAATAGATTGCTATCTAATTATATGAAAAACCTAGATACACATTCTAAGGAACCTTAACTAGTATAAATTAATTAATTAATTAATTAATAATTAAATAATAAAATAATAAACCATAATTAATTAATAAGCATTCACCATATAATTCCGTGACAACATATAAATATATCGGAACCTAAAATGTTAACTTTCTAAAAAATTGAATTCAAGTATAGGAAAGATCAAGATCGCATAATTTATACATATAGCATGATCATAAACTTGTAAATTTACATAAAAACCATGGCTCTAATACAAATTGTTGGAAAAATAGTACGCAGCGGAAATTAAAAATTTTTTATACTAGAATATTTTCCAAAACCATAAGTTTGATATGCTATATGCATAATTAACTAGATCTTACTAAAATTGTTTGCTGAAGAGCTTTTGCAATTGATGAAGAGAAAAATACTCTAGAAGAACCTCAATTAACTAGTCTTTTTTGCTATTCTTTATCTACAATCAGAATGCATGTAGGCGCACATTGTATAGCTCTTCTCCAGTGACTCTCCTTCTAACCAATTGAGAAATACCCAGAACTACCATTTGTAATTTGTGAACAATAGCTCTTTAGGAGAGTTTTAGAGACTCGTAAAATAGAGTGCTCACTCTTGATATCTTAACTGATCTAAATAACTTATGAGTCTCACTCCTTATTCATAAAGTTCAGACCTAGGCTCAATCATTATCAGATAAGACCTCAAAATTTAAGTTTGAATCAGTTTTAGAGCCTAATCCATGTAATTAGACTTAAACTCCAACTGTTGTAGTCGACCGCGATACAACTAAGGATATTGACAAATCTTATCGGTTTATGCGGGACAAACTATCCCTAAGGGATATTTACAAATATGGATATTGTAAGAATTAATAATTCATGTTAATTTATCAGGTTATTGAATATATTGTCAACTATGACAATGCACCAATGTTTCTATTTGTGGAGTCTACCTCCGATGATCAAGATAAACCATCTCCCATTGGGGATATTGACAACATAACAATCTTTGCATAAATAAAGTGCCTAACTTTTTTCCCTCAATTACGAATCTTATAATTTCGACCATCATCTTTAGAATCATGTCTTTCTCATAATTTGTCTATCATATGCTTGATTCTAAAGGCTTGGACTGATAGTCTTAGACTTTTGTTTGTTTATCGTACATTCAACAAATATGAACGTAAAGAGGACAACAATTTGGTATATGAATAATAAATAAACTCTTTATTGATAAAAATTTCTTAAAAAACATATTACTTTTTTACTCCTTAGGGCATACATGTCTCACCTAGCATTGGTGCATTACCTGCCCTTATAGATTGCTTTTCTTATTCCCCTTTTAGCTCGACCTTTGACTACTACCACTACAGCTTCCTCCCATTATTGTCGGTGAACTAGGCCTTTAACCTCTTCTTAGTTTTACAAATCATCAGGCTCTTTCTAAGAACTCCTTGCATAACTTAGCATTCTTATGGTCGAGATCATCCCTAAAGTGAATGTCAACATGAATATTGTTGAGTACTCCTATAAGTACAATGTCCTTGATTATGCTATCAATCGTAGCCACCTTCTTGGTGTACCTGGCTAACCAGTCCTTTAAAGACTCATTAGGTCCCTGAATCAAGAAGTTGAACTTTTCCTTAGATGGTGAGAGAGTTCTCACCCCTACACACTGTTTTAGGAATGTTATTTTTAGGTCCTGGAAACATGTGTTGCTCCCTCCATTCTAGCTTCTAAACCAACATCTGGTATATCCTGCAAAAGTTTGGCTGAAAGCTTAACACATCATCTTGTCTAGCACTCTATACAATTCCATGTATGATTTATAAATCTAGATATAATCATTAAGGATAGTTTGTCCCTTTTAAGGGTTGATTATAAAAAAGAAAGAATTAGAGTATGTTATCTCTTTGCCCAAGTGGACATCAAGTCTTTTTCTCTGATTCTCCAACTCGCCTAACCAAACACCCTGCCTTTCTTGTGGGTAGTCCCAATGCAACTTGTATCTGTTGTGTCATCAACTAAGGGTCTACTTGTGGGTTATTTACTGGCTGATCAACGATAAGGAGATCCACTATATTGAGATTGTTTCCTAGCAAGACAGCTCTCCTACCATGTAGCCAATCTGTAAGATAACCTCTATACAGTTAGTCTCTTAAATCGCCCTTGTCTTGCATAGAGGCTACATTCTGCATGGCTTTATGTCTTGGCAAGAAAGGAGGTTGACCTATATTTTGGCCCTGCTGATTTGCTGATTCACCCCTCGACTCTAAGCTTGTGCTATAATTTTTCTCCTTTCTTGGTTACCCATGGAGTTGGTCTTCTCTGCGGGCCACCCATAGTCTCGTCACTTCCCTTCGAGTTATCCTATTGGCCGCCATCATTTTGTTTACTAGCACGATTCCTTTGGTCTCCTAGTTTGTCAACTACAACATCACAACCTCTACCCTGAATATAATCTAGGGCTACTAAATCTTTTTGAGTAGCCCATTCATCCTTTCTACCTTCTACTCTAGAAGGATGGCCTTTAAGGGTTGACTGCCTCTTCTTAACCACCTAGCCCCATCAACTCTATCAGTTTTGCCAACAACAGATTGGTTAGTGCCCTAGGTGACAGATTTGTTATCTCTTATGCAGTTCAAACGATTGGTACGTATGGTCACCATGATGATTGTGAGAGAATTCTTGGAATAAATGTTCAATCTTAGAATAATCTGGCCGTCCTTCTACCACCAATTATTGATGGTGAAAATTCATCAGTAATTATCTCACTAATGTCTCACAGTGTGTACATAGAAAAGCAAGAAGAAAATAAAAACTAGAAATTAAAAAACAAAAAAGATTATAGTGGTACACTTCTTAGAGCTACATCTACCCTAGAGAATTCTTACTATTACTTCCAATGTGCAGAATAATAAAGGAGTTCGAAGTAACGTCCCTTTTATGGAGGTTTTTGCCCTTATTATAGACACTAATTCTTCTATGAAAGTAACTAATAAAAAAATAAAAATAGCCCTTAAATAAAATCAAGGATATTTACTTTCCTTATTTTATTCCCACTAACTCCACTTTGACTTTCCATATCATATAAGAAGGGCACAACTTTCTAATTTCTCGAAGATTATCTTCCCCATGTCGTAACTTTGACTTCTTAGTCCAATGACCCTGGTCTTGTTGTCATCTCGACCTTTGTTCAAACGTGGACAACCTCGATGTGAGGGAGGGCTTTTAATCGGGACGGGTTGTTATGAATTTTCTTCTTAATCTCGACTTTAGGCCTTAAGCCCCTAAAATCACCCACAACAAGGATAAATAACACAATATTACCAAAACAATGGGATTATTGAATGGTTTAGTGTCATCTAACTACGCTAGCCAAGCTCGATTCTATTTTCGACCTAAATCCTTGGTCCAACTCAAGGGCTCATGTTGAGCCAAAAGAGGCAGGCTTCAGGCCAGTTTGTTTGGCTAACTTCTTTATTTATTATGAAAATTAATGTAATAAAAAGATATGAATAGAATTTGTAGTTTATTATTTGCAAATAAAAGGTTAAAATGTAAATAAAATGCTTTAGGATGCACTTTCGTCACAAGCACCAAGAAAACGGTTAGTTTTAAAGAGCTTATAAAAGCCAAAAGTTCAATTTGTTTATGTCTAGCTAAACACGTTCAATAAGCTGCATATTTTAAGTCATTCTAAACGAAGCCATTATTTTTAACTTGATCTCGTTTGATACAATAAAAACTTTTTTGAAATGTTTCATCTATTCTAACTCAAGCTTAAAAATGTCATAACTTTTTTTGTTTCAACTCCAATTAAGACACTTTTTTTGCCTAAAGATTCAAAATGAAGAGATGAACAAATCCTTATCTACATTGTCCATGGAAATTTATAGTACATGTTGGGATTTTTTAGCTTTGTTTGAAATCCCCATCGATTTAAATGATATTTTAAACATCTATCCAAACCTATTCAACTCATTCAAGTTCAAACTCACCTTTTTAAAACCAATCAAAACATCAATTTGAATTGACATCCCAATATCAAACCACTTAATCCAATCTAAAATAATAATAAAAAATCAATTCTAGTTCAAATTTTCCCAATCTAAACTTGCCCTCGTTTGGTTTGCTAGTTTGAATTGTATTGATTTGAACAAGACAATCCGAATTATGTAGTTTAAGTTACAATTCTAATGGGCGTTTGAATGCACATTAAAAGTGCCAATCTGAATAGGAAATAGAAACTATTTTTTTGAATGATTATTGAAAACTATCGTTGAAATATCAAAATTTTATTTAATTAAAAACAAATATGAAATGATTTAAAAATTATTTAATTGAAATATAATTATGAAATAATAATGCTAAAGTGTGAATACAAAATATATAAGTGTGAATCATTGTTTAGTATTGGTTTGAAATTTTGAATTAAGGGGGAATTGAGTTCTCAATTGGATTGTTCAGCTTAATTTGAAGTACTAGTTTAGTTTGAATTAAATGCTACATGAAACACCAATTTAAACTATAATGGTTGCTCAGATTAGATCAAACTAGAGTAAACCATTGAACCACAGACGTGACTAGCTATCCAAACGCTTGGTAAATTTATTGTGCTTTTTTTTTTAAATACTAGTTAACAGTGCATGCTTAGTTTGTTAAATTTTTTGGATTTGAGAATTTAAAATTTTCATGAAACTTGATTAAATGATATTTCCTTTTCTATGATTTCATTCTACAAAGTGATTGTTTATTTTATCTTCAGCTTAATGCAGTTTAATTAGGTGGCCATTGATTGAATTGATTTGATGAACCCCAATAACATCAACAGTTATTTTGTGTTCATGAACAAGATAGAATAACATATGTTAACTTGAGATTGACATATATACTTGCGTTGCAGTGCATCCATTTTAAGGGTTTGTTCTAATGAACTTTTCTTAATTTGATTCTCATAGACATATAGCGAATTATTTAAAGAGGGTATTTTTGCATGACCATTGACAGAGGCTTGTGAATATTTTAGTGTTTTTGGGTGACAATCACAATAGACCAATTAATCATAGGAGAGGAAGGAATTTTAATCAAGTGGATTGTTGGTGGAAATTACAAACCTTGGTTCATCATTTATTGATGTTCATTTATTAATTTGAGTTCTATTTTTAATTTCTTGTTTTATTTTCCATTTTGCAATATCTATTATAGTTTGGATAAAATTAGAAAGTAGCAATTTAGTGATTAACGATAAGAATAATTATTAGTCTCCATTATAATGATACTTTTCTCATCTCTTTATTACTTGTGTGATATGTATACTTGCATGCGTAAAATCGACAATAGTAAGAAACAAAACCAAGTTGTCCACTTTCTCTAATTCTCCGTCGGTCTCATTACCTCATTGATTTGACCACCTTATTACATAAAATTCATCATGATTTTAAAGATTACAGACCATGAATAAAAAGTAAATAAAAAACATAAATTCATTAACATGGAAAAGTAAATTTTTGAAAAAGTACATTAAAGAAGTGAATAAAAAAAGACATAAATTTTATAATATTTCAAAAGTAAATTAGAAAAATAAATATAAAGTGCATATATTTTGTTGGGAATTAAGTGTCTCCTAATTTTAAGGATCGCAAGAATGAATAATTATAGAAAAGAAATTGGAGAAAAGAAGAAAAGAAAGACACGAAATTTTTATATAGGTTCATCCAAATTTAAGACTACGTCTTGTTTCTGCCTACTGCAGATTCTACTATGATGAAGGAGATTACAGATTACAAGAGAAATTTATCACACACTCTCAAACAGTGTTTCCCAAATCCCTTTTCTACCTAGCACCCTGTGGGAATTTTTTTCTCAACAATGGACCTCTCACAAAAATATGCCTGACAAAAAATAATGCAACTCTTTTTCACACAAATATAAGTCTCTATCAACCCTAGCTACCTTATGTCTATTTATACATCCAAAGAAGAGAAAAATAACAATTAATGAGAAACCCTAGTAGTTTCCCGTTTTTGGCTTTGAAATCCTGACTTTTATACAAAAAAAATCGCAAAAAGACAGACTCTGGGTGTCGCGGCCCTCATCTTGGGCGTTGCGGCACCAAGCCACTGCCCCCTTCTTTTTTTTCTTCTTCTTTTGCTAGGTTGATTAATAGGCTCCACACCTGCAACAATCTCCCACTTGGAGACTAATCAATCACCACGTCTCCAACTACAACGACAATAACTTCTCATGCCTCATGGAAAAGTCCAACTAAAGTTGCACACAACTTCAATTTCTCAATCGGAACCGTCTTGGTGAGCATATCTACTAGATTTTGACTCCCAAGAATCTTCTCAAGCTTTAGTACTCCATATTCCAAAGTCAACCTAATGAAGTGATACCACAATTTATATGCTTTGTCCTAGCATGAAATGCGAGATTTTTTGCCAAGTGAATGGCGTTCTTACTGTCACTATGTAATGTACTCTTTTCTTGCTTGTGACCCAGTTCTTCCAGAAACAACTGCAACCTAATCATCTCCTTACTCACTTCTATCATTGCCATATATTTTGCTTCTATTATAGAGAGTGCAACTATCTTCTACAGCTTCGAGACCCAACTAACTGCTGTGCCACCCAAAGTGTAGACATAATCAGTGACACTCTTTCTGTCATCAATGTCTCCTGCCATATCAGCATCTACATAGCCCTGTAGTCCCAATCTGACTTCTTGAAACACAGTGCTAAACCCGCAGTACCTCTCAAGTATCTGAGAATCCACTTCACTGCCTCCCAATGTTGCTTGCTTGGATTGCTCATGTACCTACTCACAACTCCTACTACATGTGCAATGTCTGGTTTGGTACAAAACCATGGCATATATGAGACTGCCTATTGCTGAAGCATAAGGCACCTTAGCCATGTGGTCTCACTCTTGCTCCGTGGTTGGTGATTGCTCCTTTGATAACTTGAAGTGACTGGCCAAAGGAGTACTCACAGGCTTCGCATTACTCATGTTGAATCTCCTAAGCACCTTTTCAACATATTCTTCTTGTGACAGTTTTAGACCACTATTGTTCCTCGTTATTCTCATCCCAAGAATTTCTTTTGTAGCACCCAAGTCCTTCATTCCAAACTTCTTAGATAGCTCTTTCTTCAGCTTGTCAATATTTTTTTTACAACCTCCTACTATTAGCATGTCACTAACATAAAGCAACAATATAATGTAGGAATAGCCAAAATTCTTCAGATAACAACAATGATCTCCCTGACACATCAAGAAACCATTGCTGCACATAAAGCCATCAAACTTCTTATCCCATTGCTTAGGAGCTTGTTTGAGGCCATACAAGCTCTTCTAAATTTTGCACACTAAATTATCTTTACCTAATACTTCGAAACCTTGTGGCTGCCTCATGTAGATCTCCTCCTCCAAATCACCATGGAGAAAAGCTATTTTAACATCTAACTGTTCCAAGAATAAGTCTTTATTTGCCACTAGTGCAAGTACCATTTTGACCGTGGTTAATTTCACCACCAGAGAAAAAATCTCATTGAAGTCGATGCCCTCTTTCTATTGAAAGCCTTTTACCACCAGCCTTGCCTTATACCATTTTCTGCCATCAGGTTCATCTTTTATCCGGTAAACCCACTTGTTGTGCAAGGCCTTTTTGCCCTGTGGTAACTTTATTAGTTGTTATGTCTGATTGGACATTAAGGAATCCATCTCATCCCTCATGGCTAACTCCTACTTGACTAAATCTTTAGCCTGCACGACTTCATCATAACTCTTTGGCTCACCTTTGTCGGTCAACAAAATATAATGTAGAGAAGGGGAGTATCTCTATGGCGGTCTAATAGTCCTGCTAGATCTCCTGATCGTGTGGCAGGAGTACTCTGGTTTTCTTCTGGAGCAATATTTTCTTGATGTTCAACCTCTGGATTTTGCACCTCTACTTCAGGAAAATCCTTCAATGGAATCACCTTAGGTTTCTTACCTTTAGAATTTGAACTTCTAGTGACACTGCTATCTTTGTCCTTATACAGAACACCTTCATTAAAGATCATATCTTTGCTTTGAATAATTTTTCGATTTTGGTCATCCCAAAGACGATAACCAAACTCAAGTCTACCATAGCCAACCAGAAAACACTTCTTAGACTTTACATCAAGTTTACTTCTAGCAGCAAGATCAATATGGACATAGGAAATACAACCAAATACTCTCAAGCAGGAGAGGTTAACCTTTTTGTCGCCCATACTTCTTCCAGTAGCTTGAACTTTAGCGGTGTGGATGGACTTCTGTTGATTAGATGAGCTGCTGTATTAATTTCCTTAGCCTAAAACGACTTTGGCAGCCCCACATGCAACCTCATGCTTCTGGCATACTCGTTTAGAGTTCTGTTCATCCTTTCAGCTACCCTGTTTTGTTGTGGTTTCCTTGGAATGGTTTTCTTCATCTTTCTTCCATTCTTAGAGTAGTACAGGTTAAAGTCATCATCTAAATACTCTCCCCTATTGTTAGACTGTAAGCACTTCACCTTCAAATCTATCTCGTTCTCCACCATAACTTTCTATCTCTTGAAAGCATCGAAGACATCAGATTTGTTTTTCAGAAAGTAAACCCATACCTTCCTACTTGAGTCATCAATAAATGTCACATAGTATTAGCGCCACCAATGGAAGTCACTGTCGTAGGTACCTACATATCAGTGTGAACTAGCTCCAGCTTCTTGGACTTAGGCTCTTTGCCTGTTGTTGAGAAATTGACTATCTTCTGCTTGCGAAAGATGCAGCCTTCACACAACCTCTGATCAATGGTTTTCAATCCTGGTAGTTTTCCATTAGAGTGAAGCACCTTCATTCCCTTCTCACTCATGTGCCTGAGCCTATAGTGCCATAGCTTAGTATTAGCAGCAGAGTTAGCAACTGCTATAGTATCTTTGCAACTAGAATTAATGTAGAGAGTTCCAGCTTTGCATCCCGAGAAGCCACCATTGCTCCCTTTGTGACTTTCCAACCTCCACAATTGAAGGTTACATTGTATCATTCATCATTTAGTTGCCCTATCGAAATCAAATTGCACATCAATTTGGGTACGTGTCTCATCTTATGAATCTTCCACACAAACCCATTAGGCATTTTCAAACTGACATCTCCAATGCCAACAATATCCTAAGGTTCTCCATCAGCAAGATAAACCTTACCATGATTTTCAGCAACGTAGTTCTCCAAGACATGACGGTGTGCAGTGGTGTGGAATGATGCTCCTGAATCTATCACCCATGAATCAATGGAATTGTCAACAAACAAGGGCAAGGCATCTTGTGGCTCTTCAATGGTGGTGTTAGCGGCGCCATTATTTTTTTCTTCATTCTTCCTTGGAGCCCTGTAGTTCTTCTTCAAGTGGCTTATCTTTCCACAATTTCAGCACTCCATAGTCCTACCATTTCTCGACATGCTTCTTTTATTCCTCGACTTGCCTCTCTTGCTATTATCCCTTTTGGAATGCCTCTCAAGTTTCCTGTCGCTATTATCAACATTAAGGGTCGAGTTCGACGTTAAGGCTTCACTTGAATCCTTCATGTGAACTTCTTCCGTCAGAATGGAGTTTCTAACATCAACAAACTTTAATTTTGCATTCCCAATCGAATTTGTGATGGCCACCCTCATGGGTTCCCAACTGTTCGGTAACGAGGCCAAGAGGATTAGGGCATTGATTTCATCATCAAATTTAATCTCTACCGAGACCAATTGGTTTAAGACGGTGTTGAAATTGTTCAGATGCTCTACCACCGAGGCACCTTTAGGCATTTTTAAATTAACGAGCTTCTTCATGAGATGTACCTTGTTATTGGCTGAGGGCTTCTCGTACATCTCTGACAGAGCCTTCATCATCCCTACTATAGTATTCTTCTTCGCAATGTTGTGGGCCACGTTCTTTGACAAGGTCAAACGAATCACGCCTAGCACCTGTTTATCAAGGAGATTCCACCCCTTATCCTTTATGCCTTCGGGCTTATTACCTAAGGGTGAGTGCAGTTTCCTGCTATAGAGGTAGTCTTCTACTTGCATCCTCTAATAGAAAAAATTCGAACCATCAAATTTGGTGATATCGGTTGCCAAACCTTCATCTCCCGTCATCGTTCTTGATCCAAACCTCCGCTTTGATACCAATTGTTGGGGAATTAGGCGTCTCCTAATTTCAAGGATCGCAAGAACGAATAATGGGAGAAAAGAAATTGGAGAAAAAAAGAAAAGAAAGATACAAAATTTTTATACAGGTTAGTCCAAATTTGAGACTACGTCCTATTTCTACCTACTGTAGATTCTACTATGATGAAAGAGATTACAGATTACAAGATCAATTTATCACACACTCTCAAATAATGTTTCCCAAATCTCTCTTCTACCTAGCACCCTATGGGAACCTTTTTTTTCAACTATGGAGCTCTCATAAAAATATGCCTCACACAAAATAATGCCACTCTTTTTCACACAAATATGAGTTTCTATCAACCCTAGCCACCTTATGTCTGTTTATACCTCCAAAGAAGATAAAAATAGCAACTAATGAGAAACCCTAGTAGTTTCTTGTTTTTGGCTTCAAATCCCCGATTTTTACATAGAAAAATCGCAAAAAGACAGACTTAGGGTGCCGCAGCCCTCATTTTGGGCGCCGTGAGGCTAGTTGATCCTCGGGCAGGCACTACGGCCCTGATTTTGGGTGCCGTGAGGCTATTTGATCCTCGGGCGAGCACCACGGCCCTCATTTTGGGCGCCGCGATGCTGGTTAAAATTTTGAGCGGGAGCCATGGCCCTCATTTTGGGCGCCGTGGTGCCAAGCCATTGCTCCCTTCTTTTTGTTCTTCTTCTTTTGCTAGGTTGATTGATAGGCTCTACACCTGCAACAATATTTTGTCGATACTTTTTCAAAAATTTTCGTAGAATTTCTAGATATATTGTCATTTAACACTATAGGTTTTATGGAAGTTAATGTTTTCTATTAAAATATTAATATCCACATATATTTCTATAAAAATTTTTAGATATTTTGCATAAAAGGATATGATACCTCTGTTTTCATATTGGTACTTACAAAATACGAAAATTTTTAAGAAAATATCAATTGAAATGTCAACTTTTTCAATCTTTGGCTATCCCAAACATAGCAAATAATTTATTGAATTATTCAAATGGATCTTTCTATGACTTGTCAAACACCAGAGTGATCAATTCTAAGGCCAAACTAGTACCATGGAACACCCTTTAATAGGATTTTTTGAGAAGTCTGGTTAAAATCATGGGCATGATTTAAAACATTATAACATATAAAAATTTTACATTGTAATAATTTTTAATTTATTTAATAATATATATTAATTTTATATTATTTAGTAATTATAACTATGATTTTAACCAATGTCATGATGTTTGATAAAAGTGGTTTTAACCACTATATCAGTTATAAACAGTATAAAATTTTTACATATCACAATAAAAAAAATTGCTTCAATATAAAACTTTTATGAGGGTGTTTGATAGTGGTTCTCACCACTCAGTTCCCACCACAAACTCAGTTATGAACAGTAAAAAGCTTTCACATGTTACAATAATAATAAAAAAATTACTACAACATTAAATTCTCGTATACTAAAATACAAATAATTTCTACTATTAATTTTTATTATTTTTTTAAACACTCATTATATGTTATAATAAAAATAATTTTAACTAATAATTTTTAAAACTATGTCAAACACCTTAGTAAACAAACACCAGGTAAGATTTTGAATATAAGAAGGCAAATTTTTGTTCCGTTGCTGATAATCATAGCATGGCATCGTCAGCACCGATGCTTGGCTTTAAGCCACTCAGCTCCCCGACAGTACAACCAACCCAAAAAATTATTAAAAAACACAACACAAGAGTGACAGTGCTGTCACTGAAAGTGTCCAACCATTAGCTGAGTCCCGCAATCATCACCTCACATGTGGCATCCCAGACATCCTATTTGTAGCCGCGCGGCCATCTCTTGTTGGCCTGGCCCTACACGAAGCGAGTCAGAGACGCAATAATAAAATCACATGACCCCTAAGTCTGTCTCAATCGTTGAAGGCACCAGGGGCAAAACCGTAACTTGACCGTCTGGCTCACTTATGGCATGCGCCTCCTTCCTGTGACTCATCACCTTCCCTTAAACACAGCGCAGAATGGTTAGAGAGACAGAGAGTTGTAGAGAGAGAAAGGGAAAAAAGAGTACGGCGGAATGGTGATGATGATTCTTCAGATTCCTGGTTCCAGTCTGTTTCTCTCTCTATATGTATTTGTGAATATGTGCATATATCTGCGCATCATCAGATATTTCGTTTTTTTATTATTTGTATTTGTCTCATGGATTTTTCTTTTCTTTTTTTATAAATTCATAAATATACATATATTTTTTGGCGTTGAATGTGTGATTTCTTGTTTCTCAGATCTGTGTTGTTTGCTATTATCGAAGGCATTTCGGATCTTGAAGCTGTACATCGCGCGATTTTCTCGCTTCTATTTTCTGTGCATTTTGATTATTTACGCATTGTGAGAAGAAAAATGGAAAATATCTAATGATTTTTTTAAAATTTTTTTGTTGATGTGGGTGAGGTCACTGGACGCAGCGGTTCATCGATCTCTTCCTGAGATTTGTTGTGAAAAAACCACAAAACATGAATCGGTCGATAAACCTCTGCATCCAGCGCTCACTCTCTCTCTCTCCTATCTTTCTCTCTCTCATAATTTTTTTTGTCCTTTTTGCTGTTTTTTTCCGTTTCTTTTCCAAATAGTGGCTAGCTGAATAAAAAAAAGTAAGGAAGAAAGATTGATTGAAGTTTCCATTTGTCACGCATTAGGTGAAATCATTTCTCACAGATTTAGATTTTTTTCCTCCAAAATTACCCTTTTTGTTTTTTTTTGAGCAACTAAATCGAGGATTTCTATTAGATTCCCTTGTTATTAATCAACTGTTTGATTTGTATGGATCTATTTTTTATTTTTGGAAAATTTTGGTATTTGAACGCTGTTTGTTGGATTGAAATTGTTCTCTGGTATGATGGGGTGGTTCAATGTTTAGGTTAAGCTTGTGTATTTTGTATTGTTATAACAATAATGGTAATTATTTGATGAAAAAAGGAGTGATTTTTAAACTCGTTAGGTTTTCGTAAACCAGTTGCTGGGTCTAATAGTTCTTCGGTTACCATAAGCTGCTTATGGCTCAATGTAGAACACAATTTTTTTTTTTTTCCTTGAGTGTGAGAATTTAAGAATTTACCTAGTCTGTTTTAATTAGGAGGTGATAATTTTCAGCTGATTTGGATTACTAATTTTTTTAAAAAAATTTTATACAAGGTGTTAACCATGGTTCCTAAATGTTTTGTTTTAAGTTTATTTTCGATTGAATTTCACGGTACTAAGTCTGCTTCTGTTTAGAAGAATGACTTCAAATTTTGTCCTTCATTTCAATACTTCAGTTGTATGGAGCTTACATTTTCAATTTGTTAAAAATGTTTTGTTAGTCATTACAAAATGTAAATTCTGTGACCAATATGCTGTGATGTCCTTTGGTTGCTTGAAGCCTTCTCTTCTATTAGTTTGATTAGTGGTTTATAGAGGCTAGAGTTACCTTATTTATGGTGTCTAGGCTTGGGTAGGCATTATTTTACTTCTGTTGTCTGGACTCTTTAATTTATAGGCGAATATAGATCATAGATGCATGCATGTGCATATACATATATATGTATATTGTATATTTATTTATTTATTTATTTAACCAGTATATTTCTGTTGACTTTTGAAATCGATAGCGAGCTCCTTCAGTAAAACCTTTTTGGTTCCCTTGTGGTACCACCCTCAAAGAATTTGGATAGCAGCGGGTTGAAAATTTTGCTTAGAAAAAATAAATAGATTGATACTTTTATAATTTCTCTTTTTCATATGTGGTATTAATTGTCCTGGTTTTGGGCCTATGGTAGTTGCTATGGAATTTAATTTCCTGGCATATCTGTGTGTGTCATTTTCTGGGAAAAAAGAAGTTCATACTTGTTTCAGAAAAAAAAAAAAAAGAAAAGAGTTCTCCGAAAGAAAATAGTCTCCGAGTGGGAGACAAAAGCTCCCTTCATTATGGCATGAAAGTGTGGGAAAATTACAGTTTCGGAGTACCAAGTTGGCAGAGAATCTACTATGTTGATGTCACTTGGAGAATCTTGGTATCAAATTCGTGGTACCAAAATTGGTATGAAAGTAAATTGAACTAGAGATGGCTTTGATTTTCCCTGGGAACCATCCAAGAGCATAAAAGACGATTTAGAAAAAGAAAGTACAGGGGGAATCTATGGAAATAGTGGTGAGTTTAGGATATCCTGGTTTTTGGTTCCTTGTTCTGATCCAGCCATTGAAAGTGCTCTCTTATATACTATTCCTTTGTAATTTTAACGTTCAAAGTGTAAACTTAAATAACTCTTTATTCTTCTTTCGCTCTTCAATTTTCCCAGAGTTTCGTCTGAATGAGCCTTGAATGGCATTATAATCTCATTAGCATGTTAATGATTCGAAACGAATAACAGACGCGATTTTCATGAACAATCCACGAGTCCTTTCAAACTGTTCTGTTGGCCCACCTTTACTATAATTACCATTTTTTAAGAACCTTTTGTTTTTGTTTTGTTTTCTTCAATCTTTAAAACCAAGAGATGGTAGGAAGTTTTCGTAAATTCTCATGGTAGAAAAAGTTATTTTGTATTATCGATAGTGCACGAGTGTTTTTATGGGTCTCATATGTAATTAGAAGCAGATTTGTGTGTGTTGTAAATATGGGTAGTTAGAGATCAGACGGTTAAAATATTAATTTAATAGTTAAAATAATAGTCTTTATTGATAGTGTAAAATTGTCCTGTTAATTTTTTTTTGTTTTTTTGGTAGGTAGGTACACAACGGACACCGAGTATGAACTTTGCTCCCATAAGGAGGAAAAAAAGGATAGAATATGATTTTATTGAGTCTTATAAGTTTAAGCCAGTGATAATGTTAAGATTTTTCTTTAGCATATGAAAACTTGGCTTAATCCTGATCGTCCACGTGGCAACAAGACCAAAACCGATGTTAGGTTTTGATTTCTCCAATCCTCCAGTTCTCTCTCGTTTCTCCCCTTTCCTCAGTTGGAAGCGGCCATTCTGACTCTAGCTGTCGTCACTGCGCCGGCTTGGTTGACAAGTAGGTCAATGTTTCATTGGACGAGATCAATGGTTCCAACAAGCAGGCGAGACAGTAGGTTCCTGATGAGTGACATTGATGGATTCATGGACGCAGGGGTAGAGACGGGAAATTCCTTTAAAAAAGGGGGCGTGATGAAACTAAAACTTAGTGAAAATTATAATATAATAGTATTTTATGAACTTTGTCCCTTTTTTAATGTTTGTTGTATTTGTTTTATCCTTTTTATTCATCATCATGAATAAAGCTTACAATATATGATTTACTTTTTAAAGTTTATAGAGTTTACATTCTTTTGGTAGATCTTCTAGCATATAGATTTAGGTAATTGGTGTTTCCTAAATGCAAAGTAACGCAAAAGGAAAACAAAGATCAAGGTTATTTTTTTTTTTTAAGAAATGATTTTTCAATGGATTAGATTTAGGTAATTAGTGTTTCCTAAATGCAAAGTAAAGCAAAAGGAAAACAAAGATCAAGGGTTATTATTTTTTTTAAAGAAATGATTTTTCAATGGATTCAAGAACGATTGAAAACTATGGCCTTGTTTTAGTATTTTGCTTGAAATACCAATAAATAGTATTTTTTGGGGGTCAATATGGCTCATTAAAAGTCATGTAGACAATTTATGGGTAAATTATGTTGATACTTCTTATGTTGTATTCAAATTACAAAGATACCTCTTGATCAAAAATAATCACAAAAACATCCCTTGGACATAACTCTATTAATTTTTTGTTTGTAATGACAAAAATACATTGTTCAATCTTACTCATTAATATAGAAAATCAAATCCAAGCCATTGATTTGAAAAAAGAAGAAAAAAAAAAAACCTTAGCATTTAAGCAGCCTAGCAATCCCCTTTTATCCCTACCCTCCTCCCACTCCTCCCTCCCTCTGACTTGCCCCTACATGTCTTTGTTGCCCTCTATCCGGCTAGCGCCAACCTAGTGACCCCACCACCGAGCCCAGCAAACCTATTGCCCGCTTCCCATTGCGCCCAACTCGTGCCTGTCCTTTCCCATCACACCAAAGCCCACCATGTCCCATTCTCGTCACACCCAACTCTTCCAGCCCCTTCTCGTCGCAACTGATCTCTGCTAGCCTTATTCCCATCTCGCCCAACCTTGCTAGGCCGCTATCTTGTCACGCTCGCCACCTCATCAGGCCTCCCACCCCATTGCACTTGCCCTCTCCAATCTTTATGCCCCACCTATACCAAGTGAAAGAGAGAGATTGAGAGAGAGAGAAAAGTAGATTTTAAGATTTTTAAAATTTTTAAATACAATTCTATTTTTTCTCAAAAATTTTTTAATTTATTTATTTTGTTTTATGATTTTGTTATAATTTTTTAATCTTTCATGAGAAGAGTTAGAATTTTTCTTTTGGTTTTTTGTTTTTTAAAACATTTTTAAATTTCATATATGTTTGCTATTTTATAGAATTGAAAATATGGATATGGATGCTATATGTTTGGGGAATTAATTGTGGGCTTTTTTTTGGATTATATAACTTTAATCTTTGTATTTTATTCTATTTTGCACATAATTGTTATCTTTGAAGAAAAATATTTTAGGGGATGAAGAATATTTATGTTATTTTAAATATTACAAATATAAAATTTTTAGTAATTTTACTATCAAAAAGGGAGTTTTCAAGAAAAAAAAAAGAGGAAAAATACATTTTCTCTACCATTAGAGTGAAAATTTGTAATTATAAGTGTGTTTAAATTATTTATACTCATTTTTAATAACAAAAAGGGTAAAAATGTCATTTTTATGTACGTAATAGACTGATAAAATGTTTTGGATGGATAGAGGGACATTTTGGACGTTTTAAACAAACTAACAGTCAACTCACGTTTAACTGCAATGATGAACTAACAAAGAAGGTCTTTTTGTGATTTTTTTTAAAAAGACTAAAAGTTTCAATATGATTAATTTTAATCTAAAAAAAGTCACTATAATTAAAATAAAACATGAGAAGTGTCAAAATAATTTACCCATAATTTATTGTACGTTGGATGGAGTCAAATTTTTCAGGTGGTAAAATTTGAGTTAAATTTTGTCAGATTTGAAAACGAAGTAATTTCACCGGGTAGACATCTCTTTTGACCATCTGAAAAAGCATTGCACGGTAATTTGATTCCCTGGTGTCTGTTGCTGAAAAGCCAAAGATAAATTCAGTCGAAGCCTATGGTATCTAAACCAACATCAAACTGATTTGCCGAGTAACAAATTGATTTGTCTAATCAACCAAAAAGGTCCGCTTAGGCGTTAAAAACAAGCGTAGGATAAATATTTATTGGACATATTAAAAACAGTTAACTCACATAATAGTTTAGGTTTTATATTGTAATAATTTTTTATTTTTTATTATGTTGTTGAAAGTTTTATATATAATTAATAGGTTAGAATTGATGTTCTGAATACCGTATTAGATTCATTTAAGCATTTGTTTGGTATTTTGATTGGGACCAATAAATATTATAAAACTCTCAACAATTAGAAAACAAAAAATTACTTTATTATAAAGCTCTCATATGTTATAATTTTTAAATCAATATTTTTAATTTTAACCGTTTTATTAAGCATACTGTAAATCACATATTCAATATATTTATAATAACCAAAAGAAAAAGTCCAACCAATGAGTTATTTTTCGGTTTCTACAATTATCCAAAAGCAAAAGAGTGCAATAGAATGTCACATAATTCTAAAAAAAATAATAATAACAATAAAGAAAAAAAAATTTCCGGGACAATAAAAAATAATCTATCAATCAGATTCCATCCTTTGATAAAGTTGGAAACTACCACAAAATTATGTAAAAAGCTTTCACATGACAGTATAAAAAAAATTTATGTAAAGTTTTCAATTGCTACAGTAAAAATAGTTCTCACTACTGATTCCTACACAAAGGTTGTCTTCAGCAGTGGCAGACAAAAAAATAATTAAAAAACAAAAAAAAAAAAAGTGGGAGAATACAGACAAGGTGAATTGGTGGGCTCATCATACATCATCATGTCACAGAGACACGGGAAGGTTGCCTTTTTCTTTTCTACTTAGGCCAATAATTCTGCGGATAACGAAAGTGACGCGATTGGGAGGATGGCTATGAAATAACATTATGACCTATATTGCTGGCAGTGACAACTGACAACGTGGCTAACGATTGCCGTTGAGAATGACCATTATTATGTGTTGGAAAGGTCATGATAACAAATATGAATTTGTCCCTTTCAGCCAAAAACAAAAAAACAAAAGGAGCAATTTGTCCGCGTATTAGTACCATGATATATGAGTGTTTGGAACAATTAGAACTTGAAAATACAATATAAATAACTTCAACATTATAATTTTATATGGTAATATATTTTTGTCTCATATTATAATCTATAAGCATATTACATTGAAATAGTTAGAATTTTAGAGTTTAAACTAGATTCTATTCTTAAACACATTTTTGTTATATTTGGTATTGGTTAGTTCTTACCACCTTTACAATTAAGAACAATATAAAACTCTCACATGCTATAATAAGTATAAAAAATTACTATAATATAAAGCTCTTACATACTATAATATTTATAATTTTAACCAATAATTTTAATTACTATGTCAAACACTCTAATTATCTCGGCGGTAACAGGCTCTTACCTGCACAAGAAGCCATTTTGTCGTTTTCTGCAACTGGGTTCTCACTCCTAGAAGTCCAACTCTATGTTGACTGCTCCCACAAAATATATCGTTCCGTTTTGTTGTTATTATTATTATTATTACTATTATTATTTTTATGTTTTTATAGAATTTAAGAATCAAGTTTTAACATTTAAGTTTCTACTGTTATAAAAGATGAAGCTCTTGGTCATATTCTGGGGTTAGTGGCGAAATGCCCAATTATACTTTAAAAAATGGAGATGGTTTTGACATATTCCTTCTTTTCACCACAAGGTGTTGAGGATAGATACTAATGGAGCTTCATGTATGTTTTGTAGATGCGACTAGAACCAGATAAAACCTTAGAAGTACTAACATTTTTTTTTTCTTTTTTGAAAAACACAATCTTATGTTGATAGAAGGCAATTAGTTAACACTAGCCTTTTCCCAAAGGAATTAAAAAGGGAGTTATTTCAGCTTTTATATTCTTATAATTTTTTTTTTTTCCAATTATCTAACTTGAAAAAGAACAAATGTCATTGTCCTATCTCCATAAAGAAAGCCATAGTAAGAGAAAGGGAATTTTTTCAAGTAGGTCTCACCATCATAATTTTCAGGTCCAAGTGCCATGTCTTTTGACATTTTGCACTTGGAGGACCATTAGCCGAAAACAACATTAGGAAAGGAAAAAAGAAAACAAAACTGGGGGTAAATAATCATGTTTGAAGTTTTCTTTTGAAGTAAATGACTTTTTTTAGATAAAAGGAGATTACATGTGTGCGTTGTTAAATGGTTAATTAATAACTTACCGATGCTATTAATTTAATGATATACTGGTTTGTGGCTTTTGATCATTAACTTGGTGGTTTACTAATAATTAATTAATATTAGTTAATGGTTAACCAATTTTGTTCAATAGTTTAATGATTTATCAATGATAAATCATGAATAAATCAATGCTAAATTAGTTCATCGTTGATAAACTATAGTTTATCAATTATGTATTAATATTTATCCATAATATGTTTATATGAATAACTGATGTTATTCAATAATGTACTAGTTTGCGGCTTTTGACCATTAACTTGGTCAAGAATAATTGTTGTCATTCAATGATGTACAATGTTATTCAATGATGTACCAGCTATTTAATGATGTATGATGTTATTCAATGATATACTGGTTTGTGACTTTCAATCATTAACTTAGTGGTTTACCAATGCTTAATTGATATTTGTCAATGGTTAACCAATTTTGCTTAATGATTTAACGGTTCATCAATGATAAATGATGAATAAATTAAAGCTAAATTAGTTAATGATATATTGATATTAATCAATGATGTATTGATCTATTGATAATATCAATAATATATTGATCTGAAAAAAATATACCTTTTTCTTAATTGTTAAAAACTTCAGTTATTTGCTATAGAAAAAGTTCTTTTAAACAAAAAGGTTGACAAAACCGATCTTTACCTAAAAAGCCAAGTTGAGGGTAGTTATTGATTAATCTTTATTTGTTTACTAGTATGGGGCAGTGCACTATTGTGCTTCAGCTTTTACTTTTCCTTTTTAACCATGGAAAATTTCTAAGCTAGATATTTCTTTAAAATCATTCAGTGATGCTCAAAGCAGATGCCAATTTTTATAGGATGCTTGAGAGTATTAGTTCTAACCATTAGTTTAGACCAATTTTGATTGTAAATATTATATTATGTGAGAATTTTACATCGTAGAATACTTTTTCTTAACACGATAACATTTAGCACACTGTTTTGTAATGACCGAAAAAATCCAAAAAAATTAATAAGTATGTTAATTAAGGATTTTTCTATAATTAATTAGCCAAGTACTTGAAAAAGTACAAGTATAGAACTTACTAACACGTAAATTTTTAAGGTCTTAATAGCCATAAGACTTAAGAAATAAATAATATTATAAATGTACAAATTTATATACTTTAATAATGAGACATGTAACTATATAATGTTATGATAGCACATTAAAATAATTAAAAATAATTATTTAATGTATTAAATCAAAAGTTTATGATTCATTAATTTCATGTATGAGCCATAATGGTGACAATTGTAAGAATGTCAACTTAAAATATTTAAATTTAGATTTGTGATAAAAGTGGAATTTCCTAACTCACTATGATTATGTGAAAATTCTTATATGATATCAGTTTAGTAAGAGATTAGAGCTTATGAAATTATTTTTAGCAGAGTAAGAATTTTACAGTTTTAAAGAGTACATTTATGTTTATGAGAATTTCAAGTTTTCGGATCAAAATTTGATCAACTAGACACGACCCAGTTTAAAGTGTGTAGACCACATGAGAGTGTATAAATACATGGAAAAGGCAGCAAAAAAAAGAAGAAGAAGAGAGGGACCACACAAAAATCAGATTTTTCTCTCTCTCCACTTTCTCTCTCTACTTTCTCTCTCTATATTTTCTCTCTCCTCCAACTCTAGTCAAGATTTTGGTGACCGTTTTTTACACCTCCTATACAAACGGAAAGCTCTCAATGAGTTGGTTCCAACGAGGTACCGTGCCGGCCACAACTTTGCCGGAAGAAGCCTTACACATCGGTCAAAGTGGCAAAGAAACCTAAATTTTTCAATGAGATATCTTTGCTGTCTGGCCTTCAATTGACGTGATTCTTGTTTCTATATGACCACCGTGATGAGTAGAACATGATCCAAGCTTGGTTGCACCTTAATAGCTGCCAAAATGCTCCACCCATCTACCCTCATCGTCGCCACTGTGCCACCATTGACTCTTCCATTCTAGGCAGAGTTGAGACACACGATTGGTGCCTTTAGCCACAATTGCCACGGGGAATCTTTCCCCCCAATCAATTGCAGTGAGCCATGGCTGCACAACGGAGATTGAAAAGCACCACTGTCAACTATCGCGTAGGAGATTGATCTCATCGTTCCCAACCAAATTGTGCCCAATTGATGGCACCAAATCATTTAGAGGGTGTAGAGGAAGAAAACCCATGCCCTAATTGCTTGAAATCGCTGCCATTCGTTAGAAAATGAAGCCGCCGTCGTTGCTCGTAGTCCGTTGCCATGATCCCAGCGTTTTCAATCGTGTTAGGAAGCTCCACCTTAGGGAAAATGCTCAGAAATGAGTGCGTAGCAAAAGCCCTCGACCGATTTTGGTCCATAACCGCTGGAGAACGAAGATCAAAGCTCCTCCATTTCACCGACAAAGGACTTCACAATCTGGGCAATTAGAGGCGGATTTAGGTGAAATTGACACAGCCATTAGACTCAGAAGGTCAATTTAGGGGGGGTAGGCTTGAGCCTGGCCACCAACGGAGCCTGATCAATGCCAGTCACAATCGGTCAACCGTCGATCAACGATCCGTCAACGGCGACTTTAGGTTTTTGTGATCTGGACCTCCAATTGAAGATCCAAGATTGCCTATTGACTCATTTCGATACTTTGAATGCGATGGTGCCCACTATTTGAGCTAATTCCACTTCGATGAAAATCATCTGGTACTGTGATCCAACTACAATAACGGAGTCCAAAATAACATTTCTAGCAATGTATGATCTCCAAGAAACATTCTTAACCATTAATGGCTGCTCGAGGAGCATTGCATATGATGCTTCGCAGACTATAGATACAACAAGATACAATAAGACCCGCTCAGCTCGAAGTTTAGGTAAGTAGGAATCTCACCTGCAGAATGAACGGTCTGTAAATAAAATGTTTTAAAATGTTTTCATAAAAATTTATGAAAATGCATGATCAATGATTTGTCACACTGTGTTATGATATGATGTTTTCTTATGTTATGATATTATGATTTATTACGTTCATGCCATGCCATGTCATGTATGTCGTGATTATGTCATGATCAATATGTGATATTTGTGATATTTAAAGCATATTGTTTAATCACTTTCAAGTTAAGCATGATTATGATTTATGGTTTATGATTCATGTAATTGTGATGTTATGTAGTGATAAGTTATATTGCATACACACAATAAGACAAGTGAAAGTGACAGGTAGTGTCGTACCAGTCTCATTGATGTGAGATATACAAGTAAAATTAAAGTTATGACCTCCTTAATGTGAGGTATATAAGTACAGTTAAAGTTATGACCTCGATGTTCGATGGTCTCAAGTCTTCTACAAGAGAAATATCATGTTTATGATCTCATGATTAATGATGTTTGTACAAACACTAAAGTTTTTAAGATAAAGAAAGTTAAGTAATAAGACAAGTTATAGCTTAGATAATTAAGCATAAGACAAGTTGATAAGCCAGCATAAAATGTTCATGCATATTTTTATTAAAATAATTTTTAATTATGTTTTGCGAGATTGGCTTCCTACTTGTTGAGCGAAAGGTCATTTAAGTATGTTCATGCTGTAGGTAAGAAAACTTGTCAGCGACATTGATGGACAGTGATGAGCGGCGGACGAATGATGGAGATAGGTATGGATACCGCTCATGTAATGTAATATTTCTGCATTATGAGTTTACAAATTTATGCATGTTTCTGTTTTATAAAGTCATGTATATATAAATACGTAAGTAAATTACATACTTATGTTTTAAAAACTAAGATTGTGATTACGCAACCTCGGTCTAAAGAATTTTAAGTTTTTAAAATGTTGCTATAGACAATGCAACAAATGCACAAAATTTTTAAGTAAGAAAATTTTATGATTGTTTATAATTTTAAATCCTTATATGAGTTTTACATTCAGTTAAGAAATGAATTTTATGAATATGTATTTTATGAAGTTAGTATTATGAAAGTTTAGATGTTTATGCTTTGAGAAATTATTAAGTTGGATTTAAGGAAGTTTTAAAGAGCATTTAGTATGATTTTATTTCATCATTTAATTTAAACTTCTTTTGAAAAAGCTATATTTAAATTAAGGAAATGTTTTAAAAAGTAATAGTTTTTAAATAATTATCCTTATGCTTAAAGGAAAAGTTTGAAGAAAATTATTATGATTATGTTAAAACGTAATAATTATAATTACGCTATTATCACGTTTGTGAAATTAATTATTATGTTAGATTTTAGAAATTAAGTTTTAGGAAATGGTTATTATTTCTTTTTAGGTTCTATGTTAATGATTCTATAATAAGAATCCATTTAAGAAAAAAAAAGTTATTCCAAAATTTCAGTACTTTATAATTAAATGTTTAAGTTTATAGTTATGTTAAGTTAAGTAACGACCATATAACTAGGGTCGTTACAGTTGGTATCAGAACTGGTATTCTACCATCCTACTTCACGTCGTCACGCGCCTGCAGCATCATAGTCCAATTAAGTTATGTTTATTGAATGTTATGTTAAGTAATGTTAAATGATAGGTGTCGATTTTTTGTATAATAGCAATCAAGTTATCGACATGCAAGCATGATTTTAGATGTCCTCTCAAGGTCCAACGCCAAGCCTAGCCGCCACGACATTTTGAATCACGGGAAGCTGTATTTGGTGCTGACTTCCTAAGTCAACTAAACAACATGTAGAATCACGTGGATGCTTGGACCAACGTGTCAAGATAATCGACACTTGGAGTATGAATTCGGGCGAGAATATTTAGGGTTACAATCATAGATGATGTAGATTGACCAATCGATAGAGGATCTAGGGAGCTACGATTAGGGTAGCTACGCCTGGAAAAGAAAAGAAGTCGCAAGTTTTTCACAGCTTAATTGCTAACCCATGGCTAAAACAGCCCCTCATGCAACATACAAGTGAATCCTCACTAAAAGCCGATTCTATAGGTGGATGGATAACACTCCTCAATCTACCATGAGAACAAAAGAAGTCATGGATAGGGTACGCAAGGAACACGAGAATGAAACCTTCTTCAAAGAATTAGCACAAAGGCGATGATGTCAAGACATTTGTTCAAAGCACGAATGAGCATTTTGTCAGAAAGAATTTCTCAGTTTAGACCATTAATGAGGACATCAATATTCGACTTAGAAATGACATAAAAGAATAGATAGGCATAGTACCGCTACAAGGTTAGTGGTGTGACATGTCATTGGACTAAGCAAGTATACATATAATATGAGAAGTAAGATTTATGTATGAATGATAGAAGCTTCCAATAGGAAGAACTTTATGTTATGCGACCTATTGGAGGCGAGTAAAGTCTCAATCTCAACAACAGTCTATGATATGCAATAATTGCAAAAAAAAAAAAAAAAAAAAAAGAAGAAGAAGAAGAGAGAAATTTAGCAATTTCATGATATGAAAGTATGATATGAAAATAGTTACTATCAAAAGAAAAATGTATAGCAACTTTATGATATGAAAGTTTGAACATCATGCGTATGTATGATAAGAATAAGAATGACATGAGTATGAGTAATATGTGAAAGCATGACAAGTATATGTATGATATGTTTATGAATGACATGTGTATGTATGATATGAATGACATGCATACGTATGATATGAATATGAATGTTATGATTGATATTTGTATCTGGATTATAAACATGATATGGCTTACAAGTACCATGTAATGCATAATGAACATGCACAATAAGGTCCACAAGAAATCGACCAAGGACCTAACCTTCTAGAATATAGTGAAGGGATAGATTCTATAGAATTAAAATCTTGATAAGGATAAATAGATGGATCCTTACAAGAAATTTGAATGTAAATAGAAGTTTAAGATATAAGAGAAGAATTACCTAGACCTCACAGACCGTCTATGGGTGGTTACTTATAAACTAGTATCCGATCCGACCAAACAGACTTCACAATAGTGATCTCAGGATAAGATGATCCCTTCCCAACATACAATAAATAAGTTATGAGGATTGGTCGAACATTATCCTATAAAAAGTTAAGATCACGTTAAGAAAAGGTTGTTGAAGCAAAGTTGCTCCTACTTACCTAAGAGATGTAAGTAACATCACAAGGGTATTAGGTGATAATAAGAATGACAATATATTGTCATTAACATATCCGCTTAGGAGTTAAGAAAGAAAAGACTTTAGGATGGTTCAAAATCTAAACCCTTTCGATTGAACTATATGACTCAGATAAGAGTAACCATAACAAAGGAAAGCCAGTAGAAATTCTTAAACAAAAGAACATATCCCACCATATGACTCGATGACATTTAGTCATTAATAGCCATAAAACCCAATTTATAAGATAAGTAGATGGATATGTTCTTTCCAGGACACAGTCTACGATATTATTAAATGACTTTTAATCATCACTGGGCAGAGAACCAATTTAAGATAAGTAGACAAAGATGTCTACTTAAGGTAGCAAATATAACAGTAGGCTTACAAAATCCAGACTACTAAGCTAAGAAGTCCACCTCAAGTAGAAGTGGTCCCCCTCTAGTTAACAAAGTTTTTAGGTAGACGAGATTTTTGGAATAAGCAAGATCAGAGACCTTAGAGTCAAGCATTGAATTTCTAGAAATCAAATGTTACAGAATATAGGTATGGGGATAGTAAAAAAACTCTTTAACTAGCTAAGGCGTGCTATATTGAGGAGAAATCCTCTAGAATTAGTGAAAGAGCATATTAATGAGAGTATTGCTCAAACTTTTGAGAAAAACATAGTTATGAAACTGTTGGTCGGAGCTAAGTTATTTAAAAAAATGTGCTTAGTCACGTAAAATAAGCCCAACTAAGACGTCATCCTTAGAGTGGTATTTACTAGGAGTTATAGCAAAAAATTCCAAAGTTGAGGCTACGAAGTTATGACACGTCCCTCAAGAAATGATAGACATAAGGGAGTGGTCTCCTTCAAGAGCATCGATGAAACCTCCTCGATAAGAGTATAGACAGTAAGAATGAGAGAACTAATGGTGTTTAGACAATATGATTAGTAAGTTTAAGAGTAAGATGTCGACACTTGGGATGTAGCCGCTTTTTAAGGGGCATTTATACGCCCCTCCCGATGTCAATAAAAGGTCTGCTAATATTAAGATTAGAGATAGGATATGGGGAGGATGACACATGTGGTGTCCACTAAGTAAAGTAGTGCATTTGATGATAGTTTAATAGGCACGTCTCAACAATAGGAATTGTGCAATAAGAAGGTAAAGTTTGTCGAAAGCCCCTTCAGTCATGATAGATCTGATAAGATTCATCTTTGGACGAGGTAGAATATATTGCTAAAATATATATATATATTTTCCAAACCCCAAGTTAGTGATACAGTTAACACGTTAGAATTATTATGACACATTAAAGCACATGCCTCGGGTAAGATCATAAGAATAGGTGTCCAGTCCAAATTGTTCATCTAAAAGATAGATGAACATAAAAAGGGGGGGTATACACACACACACACACAAATACCCAATAAGGTAAGAAAAAGGTTCTAGTATATCTATTCCCCTCCTAGAAAGGAAATATTGTTTAAGCTCAAGGTTCAAAATCAAGGAAATCTTGTTAAATTCAAGGTAAGACATCAAGGACTAGATTAAGAATGACTTAAAATAGTCAATAGAACTACAATCCATAACCAAGGAAATAGAAATACCATGGTATTAGAAGACCCAACTTATGAACTAGGACCATCAATAGAGGCTTTCGCTTCGAAATGTTGATAATAGAAACCCATTGGCTATAAAAAGGAAAGTTTAAGAACCTGATTAAGTTAAGATTAAGTTGACAAGAAGAGAGGGAAGACAAGCATATGGTGCCTCATTGAACAAGTTTGCGGCTCTCAATCTAGATCGAACTAGACAATGAGATAGAATAAGAGTGGAGGACGTTCTAAGAAGGCTCTTGAAGCCTAAGACAACCTTTTCTAGAAATAGTAAGGAAGTCTTAGAATGATATAGGACACTAAAGTGGCCTAGAAAGACGGAACACATAGCCAATTATAGACACGAAGTTCACATGTAGAGAAAGGTAAGACATATCATGAAAGTTGCCATAGTAGAAACAAAATCGATTAGAATCCCGAATAAGAGATAAGTTTTACGAACTGTAAGATGCAGTAAGAGGGCATACACATGATTATGCCATTGAATAAGTTGAGACAATGAAGGCTAGAATGACACGATTTTCTATGAAAATAGGTGCTTAAAAGAGTAGAATTTTAATCTTAAGGTGGGTAGAACGTAGACAAGACTCTAATAGACCTCTTATAGGTTAAAAGAGATAGTATAGTTTTTGCTCATTTGAAAGAGCAAACCTTGCTCAGTAGTACAAGGTTTAGATCTAAAATGATTTCTTAACCACAAAAGGGCCGTAAAAACAATAAAACTACCTAAGCATTTACGATATGCTGCAGTAGTATATTCCAAATTCTAGAGTAAGTACAAGTAAAGGGAGTCAAAAGTATGATTTCATATAATATGAGAATCTATTACCATGATATGTCACAATAGTATGTTGAAATTTCTAGAATAAGCCGCTTAAGGAGAATCTATGGTACAATCTCCTTATGTTAAGGGACTCGATGCACCCCATTATATAGTATCATAGTGGGATTCTCTACTAGAAGAAGAATAAATCCATCAACTTGTCTTTAAAAAACTAGAATAAATTACTATAAGACACACTAGTTTCAATTAGAAATCATGAGATTGATTTAGATAATCAAGTATAATTTAGAAATTTCTTATGACCAACATAGAGGTCACAAAAGCAAAACCAAGAGATACCCTATGCATATGAAAAAAATGGGAATGAATTTCCTTTTTTCTTGTACCCCAAGGAATGGTGAGATATGTTCAAGAGAGATATGAAAGGATAAGCTCAAGTGTTACGAACCTTAGAAGTTTCTAAACAAGTAGATAAATATATTTTAGACAGTCATTATCACTAGTCTGGGATGACTAAATGATAAAGACCCATAGATTAAGCAAAAGAAAATGAACTTTCTGGTCAATTCCTATGTACTAGATCATGATCTAGATGTGGATACGCAATCTAAGATATGGAATAGGATTAGTATAAGTCCTGGAATAAGAGAAAGATGACTTCAGGAAAACAAGACCATATTTCCATATCAAGATACTTGGGGTAGAATTTTAAAAGAAAGGAAACCCCATAGGATTAAGTTATGTGTTGGAAAAATAGTACACAGTAGAATTTTAAAATTTTTGTATTAGAGTATATTCCAAAACACAAGTTTGATATGCTATATACATAAATTAACTAGATCTTACTAACCTTTTGTGTGCTGAAAAGCTCCTGTAATCAATGAAGAGAGTAACATTCTAGAAGGACCTTAACCAACTGGCCTTCTTTGCTATTCTCTATCCATGATCAGAGTAAGTGTGGGCTCACGTCATTTAGCTTTGCCACTAGGTGATTCTCCTTCCAACCAATTGAGAGAACCCAAAGCTACAGTTTGTGATTTGTGAACAATAGCTCTCAGGGGGTTTCTAGAGTCTCACCGATAGAGTCTCACTCTTAATCTCTCAACTAATCTAAATAACCTATGAGACTCACTCCCTGAGGTTGGGTCTAGGGTCAGTCTTTATCAGATAGGGTCTCAAAAATGTGAATTAGAATCAAACCAGGATCATAATATGTAAAATCTGTGTGAAAATACATGATCTTTTTATCGCGCGGCCAACATGTTGATTTGTCTAACCAGCATGCCGAACTTGCACCATCGGTAGGCTGAACTTAAGGATCGGCATGTCGAATCAGTGATAAAAAATCTCAGCAAATCTTTTATGCTCCACCTGAGATTCTATAGGATAAAGTCTTAGTTTTAATTCAAATAACCCAATAGAGATTTATCTAATTAAAACAACTTTATTTAGATAATCTCTAGAAAAATAAATAAATTCCTAATAATTCTATGAGTTTATCTTGATTTAATTTATTCAAAATTAACTCAACTGATAAACAGACAAGAATTATCTGATCTTAATAATTCAACAAGTTTATCTTGAATTAATTTTGTCACAAAATTAATTCAACCAATAAACAGATATAAATTATTTGATTCTTTTGAATTTTAGCTAATCTGATAAATCTGACATAAGTCACCAATTATTGGAAAAGCACGCCGTATCCTTACAGGATTTTTATGAGCTAGCAAAGGGGATTTGATGGATCTATATAGTTCAAGCTCCCGATAATTATGAAACCCAATATCCCAGATATACATTTTATAATTATCTACTCCACTAAAAGCTTGAAGCTGCACTTCGCACTATATAGAATTATGAAGCCCATATAGCTAAGTCTTTATGACATATCATAATGTATCGTATTTCCATAGGATTATCCATAATCGGCTTAAGGACAAATTCTTTCTTTCCTTCCCGATTATTTTTATCTTACGTTCCATTATCTCACCATCGAAAAAACTCACCATCCACAAGATAGTATACCATTTGGTTACACCTATGTATCTAAATGGTTGAGTGCTTCAGTTTTTCAATTATAGGATAATACATATAAGAGGATATCAACTACTCCTAAAGAGGAGTTATGATTCCATATCTATGAATAATAGGTCTATGCTATGAAGAGTCGTGCTTCCAACGTACCGACATACGTACCACTATAAAATATGGATGTCACCTTTTAGTACATCAAAAACCATAAGTCAAGACAACAGGCCCACTATTCATCTTAGGAATAAGATATAATACAAATGTTTGTCTAAAGTGAATCGATTTATCTAGACAGAATTATTAATCTAAATCAATTTATTTTATGTCCCGATCCAACACATTGTCACGTATAACAATGTGCCAATGTTTCTATTCGCGGAGTCCATCTTCGATGGTCAAGACAAACCATCTCCCAATAGGAATATAGACAACATAACAATCTATGCATAAATAAAGCGCCCAACTTTATTCCCTGATTGTAGATCTTATGATTTCGGCCGTCACCTTAAGAATCGTGTCTTTCACATAATCTGTCCATCATATGCACAATTCTTAAAGGTTTAGACTGACAGTCTCAGGCTTTTGTTTGCTTAATATGCATTCAACAAATATGAACGTAAAGAGGACAAGATTTGGTATATAAATGATAAATAAATTCTTTATTGATAAAAATGTCTCCAAAAACATATTACATTTTTACTGCTTTGGGCATACACATCTAACAATCTCCCATTTGCACTAAGTGAGTAAATATGACAAATCTCGCATCCCGATAGCTTCCACATGCCTCTCGAAGACTCTCCTAGTAAATGTCTTCGTGAATGGATCAACTAAATTGTCCTCTGATGTGATTTTGCACACTGTGACATGCCCGCCCTTGACGAAGTCCTTTATTACATGATACTTTCGATCAATATGCTTACTCTTCTGATGAAATCTTGGTTCCTTAGCATTATCTATTGCTGCAGTGTTATCACAGTACAATAATACTGCCTTATCCATACCAGGAACTACCTCAAGATCCCCATGGAACTTGCGAAGCTACACTGCTTCTTTCGAAGCATCATTAGCTGCCACATACTCGGCCTTCATAGTTGAATCCAAAGTGCAATCATACTTCACACTTCTCCAACAAATGGCTTTGCCGTCCAAAGTAAACACAAAACTCGAAGTCGATCTTCTCGAATCTAGACAGGATTGGAAATTTGAATTAGTGTATCCTAGAAAAGTTAAGTCCTCACCCAAATACACAAGTATATACCCTCGAGTCCTTCTTAGGTATTTGAAAATATGCTTCACCACAACCCTGTGGTTCGGTCCCGGATATGCCTGAAACCGACTTACAATCTCGACCGCATAACGAATATCCAGTCGTGTGCAAAGCATGGCATATATGATACTACCTACTGCTGAAGCATAACGCACCTTCTTCATGTATTCTCTTTCTTCCTTAGACTTTAGAGAGTCTTTCTTAGAAAGAGCAATTCCAAATATAGATAGCTGTCCACCTTTCTTGGAATTTTGCATTGCAAACCTCCTAAGAATTTTATCTATGTAGCTGGCTTGTGACAAAGCTATCATTTTGCTCTTTTTATCCTAAAAAATCTGGATACCGAGAACAAAATTAGCCTCACCCAAGTCCTTCATGTCAAACTACTTAGTCAACCATAATTTAACCGATGACAATGCTCCAACGTCATTGCTAATTACCAAAATGTCATCTACATAGAGTAGTAGAAAAATTATCTCCCATCCTTAATGTGTTTGTAACCACATGGCTCATCCACATTTTGTGAGAACCCGTAAGTCTTGATCACCTAATCAAATCTTTTGTTCCAAGAACATGAAGCTTGCTTAAATCAATAAATTGACTTTAGTAACTTATAAACCTTACCCTCTTTGTCACAACCCGCCTTTTTGAGCTGTGATTAAAATCTTTTTCTTACTTACTTAGGGGTAAAAATTGAGAGAACCTTTTTTTTTTCAAACTAGATAAATATTTCACATACTATAATTTTTGGAAACTTCTAAAATACTTTTACAATCTTGTATTTACATAAACATTCTTACTTTTACAACATTTTCCTGTTCAAACATTCCTTTCAAAATAACTTATAATATGCACAGCGAAAACATTCAGTAGCAACTCTATACCCAATCTGCACACATCATCTGTCCGCCAGCTCATCGTTACGATTTATTCTGACCTTCTCATCGGAATACCTACAGCATGAAAAACTTAATGAGCTAACGCCCAGTAAGTCCCATAAATCCCACATGGACAATCAATTGAATGCATGATTCAATTATGCTTTCTTATGAACTTTTCTTATCTTCATCATTTCTTATCTTTCATTAGGGCCCAAGTGTTCGTACCATTGCGCAATATCATTTAGGTCTACATAACACCGTGACCATATTTTATCCTTTAAACTCCCCTTACTTCGGGAGGCGGTACGATACTTTTCTTAACTTCTGGTGACATATTTACTAGTTCCTTTAACATGGTTGTCATACCAGACATGAAATGATATTCACATGTTATCCATGAAACATAAGTTCGTATGCATTGTAGAGTACCCACAAGTACCTATTTCATAAACAACATGTTTTCATGATCGTGTACATAAGTACACCATATATCGCATGTAACAATACATAACATGATATACACTCAAGTATTTTAATCGTATACATACAGGTACCGATTCTATATCTCTAGGTATTCATTTCATAGCAACAAACAAGTTCACATTGTAATATATACCCTAATATGCATATTCATGTATTCTACCCCTACCATTTCATACTGTAGGTGGGAAGGGTTCTTACTTGCTTTTGTGCATTGTAAAATCAACTTTGATCTTCGGTCTCCTAGACTCCTAGGATCCTGTTGGCCAATTATGAAACTTATTAGCCAATTTCAATACGTTTCATCACAAAACATTCATTACTTAATCATTCGAGTTGTATAACTGTACACAACTCTATAGATACTGATTTTCTTATTACTTTCTAATTCTACCCTGCAGTTACTTACGAAGGGCAAAAATATTTCTAATCACTTTCTTTTTCTATCTGTGACCTTATTAGAGCTACTCAGGTTATTTAGGCAAAAATGACGATTTTGTCCTTCATGCCTTATTGACCGATCCGAGCTCAATTCTGTTCTTTTAACAAAAATGGCCACACATGAACTTCAAAATAATGTCCTAGTGGCTCGAAACCCTTTATTTCATACTTAAGTCCCTTTTTCATAAAACTTTACGGTTTCGTCCCTAAACCGAAAATTATGACAATTTTGCCCCTAGGGCTAAAATTTTCTCTTTACGTCAAAAATTTCTATTTTTCATAAGAAACATTTTTTGCTCAAAGTAACACACCTTGAATCATTTTGAAAAATGATGTTTTTTCCATTTTACCATATTTTCACTTTTAACAAATTCTTGAAAATTCAAAAACTCACAAACGATTGAGTTTTTCAACGAACCGTCAATGACCTTTAATAGTTTTGTCAATATCTACAACTTTTGTGTTTTATTTTTTCAAAAATCTCACTGTACAGGGGTGTTTTTAGCTGTTTTTCATTTCTGCTGAGAAAGGAAATTTTCTTTCAATTTAGTCCTTTCGACTTTTTTGTCAAATTCCTTTTCAAAATTTTAAATCTACCCCTGTAGATTCTATTCCATGCCTTACTCAGGTCATTTTCGTGCTCAAGCCTCATTTTTACACAAGTTAACCATAAACTTGCAAAAATATCATTTTATGCAAAAATTTCCATTTTGCACCTTAAATCAAAATTTCATCATCTAACCAGGTCATTCATCATATTCACATACAATTCCATCAAATATAAGCTTAAGAGCTCATATGGGTTTGAGAAAATAGAAATCGAACACAATTTCAAAACTTTAAATATCAAAACTTACCAAAAGAACCTCTTTTTGATTTCTAGCCTTGAAATCCCTTTTGATCTGCCTTCCAAACTCCCTTTTCATGCAAAAATGACATTGGTTAATATTTCCCTTTCAACGCATAAAAACCCCTTCAAAACCCAATAAAAAGTTTGGAATTTTACCTTTAATCTTGTAAAAATTCTTGGGGCTTGCTTCTAAAATCGTCTTGGGGTTATTTTTGCAATTTTTGAGGTTGAGAAAATTTTCTTGAAGCTTCAACTATGGCTGCCGAATCTTGGTGGAGAAGAAAGAGAAAGATTTTTGTGATAACTCATCCTTAAATGCATTCTAATCCACTTAGTGACTCATGGTCACCTACTTGATTACCATCTAGGTGTCTTCTTGCTATTGGGCCACATTTCTAGCTTTGGTGGCCCAATCAAATTCAATTGAGTGTCCACTTTGTGGGGCCCAAAATTCACACAGTGTAATTTTTTATCACGCAGTATTTTTCTTATACTGTCGTGGTCAAATCGGTGTACTTTCTATCCTTAGACTGTATAAAAATATTTAACTTACTTTTCGTTCAATTTTGGAGGCCAATCATAGCATTTTTCGTATCTATGTTATCACTTAGCAGTATTCTTATACTACTCTAGCCTCCCTTCTACCCCAGATTAGGGTTCGGACAACCTCTGTGTCCTAGTTGCATTCTAATCGTTCATTCGTTTATACCACAATTTTACAATTAATTGTGATATAAAATTCATTTTATGGGTATTATTTACAAATTTTTGAGTAATTCAACTCATAAAATCTGTATT
>CAMOHE010056079.1:0-12695 GCA_946598075.1 Artocarpus hirsutus | reverse complement strand
TCTCTTCTGCTCTAATAGGCCGAAAAGATTCAACTCTTGTTGTGCTCAAGAGCTCCTGCACACAAAATTTCCACAGTTGTCTCCAATACTCGCCATATGGAGCAAAGCCGATGTCTGTGCGGTCATATGACAAGATCTGTGACGTCTGACGCGGGCCCCATCTCAAGCCTCCATAAGACCCACCTTGCGGGGCCTTCGGACTTGTGGCTCTTATTGGTGAACCGTTCCCGTGCCGCCCACTCATCCGTACTGTCCCCTCTGGGGCCCTCTGGCCCCTCAGGGATTTTTTTTGCGTCCCTCGGGTTCGAACCTCAAACCTCCCTTAAGAGGTTCTTATTTCCTTCTCGAGTACCAATTGAGCTAGTTCTTATTTCCTTCTCAAGTACCAATTGAGCTAGTAGCTCAATTGGTACTCGAGAAGGAAATAAGAACCTCTTAAGGGAGGTTTGAGGTAATTGGTACTCGAGAAGGAAATAAGAACCTCTTAAGGGAGGTTTGAGGTTCGAACCCGAGGGACGCGAAAGAAAAACCCTGAGAGGCCAGAGGGCCCTAGAGGGGACAGTACGGATGAGTGGGTGGCATGGGGATGGTCTACCAATAAGAGCCATAAGTCTGGGGGCCCCACAAGATGGGTCCTATGGAGGCTTGAGGGAGTACGCCCGGGCCAAACGCCACAAATGGCACACTAGGACACCATGAGACGATTTGGCAACATAGGATACCTCGGGTTAGGTACTAATGAACTAAGTTACTATGCGTTTAGGATATGTGCGTGGATCCGCGGAGCTAACGTATAGTGGACTCGGATTACAGTGTAGGACACCGACGCGGATATCAAGGTAGGACTTCTACCCCTTTTCTTTGGTAGCCCGATTTCAAAATGATTTAAGCCAAAAATGAATTTTTATCAAATGTTTTCGATGAATGATTGAGAAATGTTCGTAATGAACTTCATAAAGAATGTAAATGACTATATTCGGTAAATAGAGATTTTAATAATTAAAAAAAGATATATGGGCATGATGCCATAACAGAAATCGGGTCGTGTAGTGAACGACCTTGGGGGCAGGTCCCGAAACCCAACTGGACCACTTCGGTGGTAAATATTTGGTTTGCCTGAGAGAATTAAAAAGGTACTCTTGACAAACTGTTTTCAATGGAATTTTATTCAATGTAAATACATATTTCATTTATTTAATTATTTATTTATTAAGAAAGTTCTATTATAATATTTATCTGTTTATTTTAAGATATAGTTCTACTGAGCTTTTCGCTTACGTTTTTATTGTTTTAAAATCTTACCCATAGGTGGATATCAGCCTAGGATTGGAGAAGAGTCTGCTGACCGGACTTACGACCAGTAGAAGATTTGGGTAGGTTGTACTACAATAAATCAAGGCATGTAAGATCTTAACTTATTCTTTCATTATGGACTGTGGTTGTATTGTAATATTATCAGTACTGCATGTGTGTGCACAATATGTGGGCCAGTGAGACCCATACTCGTTCCACCTCGTATTTAAATAATTTTAATGTTCTTTTTATTTGCTTAATTATTATGATGGTTTATTTATTTCTTTAATTTATTCTATTCGAACGATTTTTAAAATTATCTCATTTTTATTTATAAATCTAATTCTAAAACCCAGTTTTTAACTAAATCTTTATTTAATTAACTTAATTAATCCACCATGTCACCTCTCGTACTCCGGGGCGTGATAGAAGAGTCCACTGACCGAATTTGCGATCAATAGAAGATTTGGGTAGGTTCTATTATAACAATTCAAGGCATATAAAATCTTAACTTTTCTTTTATTTTGGACTGTGGTTGTATTGTAATATTGTCAGTACTATGTGTGTACACAAGATGTGGGCCAGTGGGACCTATTCTCGCCTCACCTTCTATTTTTATTATTTTATCATCTCCTTATCACTTGTTTTATTCTATTATTTTATTTGTTCGAATATTACAACTATTCGTTTTAAATAAACGCTTTTTAAAATTATCATTTTTTTATTAATAAAATTGATCCTAAAACTCAGTTTTTAACTAAATTTTTATTTAATTAACTTAATTAATCCACCACGTCACCTCCCGTACTCCGGGGCGTGACAATTCCCCCACAAAAGAGAATAGGCTAGGGTTATGAACTTATAATCGATAACTAATGATCGAGTTGATTCCAAGATTATAAGTTCATTCAATACCTGACCAGACCAGAATAGGGTTATATATATTCTAACTATGTTCTAATTATGAGAAGGATCATTCCAGTGTATTTAAATAGATAATATTTTTACATATAGTTCCCTACGTTGTTACATTCCATTTAGGATTAGGAATAGACGTAATCAAACCTACATTTTACATACCTCTCAATATTTGAAATCCTATTAACCTCTTTAGGCTTCTATTGAATCAAGAAATATGTTTCATTGTCCATCTTTTTGATATATTATATAAAACTTCCTCCTGATAAGCTATAAAAGTGAATAAAACTCTAACATGGAAGAAGAAAAAAATAAATTTTTGGCAAAGGTAATAAAAAATTGGGACAAAGTTTAAAAGAAAGTATAATTGTGTGTTCAAATTTTATTTCAAAATTTGGATTCTATCAAGGCCTCAAAAAAAAAAAAAAAAAAAAAGCTTCTGCCTCTGTCACTTGTGTAGAGATCTAAAGCAATATTTTCAATTACAACCAAACAATGGTGAAAAAAAATAAAATTAAAAAAAAACCACCGCAGTATGATGGATCATTTGCCGTCATGGGAACCAGTGATAGCTCACAACTCCTTAGAACTCGTCTCTAAAGAAAAAGGTATATACCCATTTTCTCTATGTTTTAGATTTTAATTGTATCAAGATCAAAATATAGACTCCAAGCGTACTACATTGTCAAAGTTCTTAGGTGCTAATACCTCATGATTCAACCAATTAAAAATATGGAAGCATCGGGTACTATCCTACGTGATATTAATCTCTCTCTTCTTTTTTCTTTTCTTTTTTTTTTTTCTTTTTGCAGTTTCATTTTGGTATGTGATGTAACATCACCGTCGAAGTTTGCTGTTTGATTTTGGTATGTGATGTGACATCACCTTTGAAGTTCAAGGTTCGAAGTTCCACTAATTTTTTGCCCGTGAATTTTCAGCCGCTTATGTTATGATGGAGCAGAATTTAGAAACATACTTCCAAATTGGGAGACTGACAAGCAATAGCCAAAAGTCAACTTTTTGTGGATGGCTCAAAGTCAACTTACTTTTGATTCATCGTGATGCCGTTTAATTAACTTTATATTGATCTTTTAATTTTCTGTGGAATGTAGTAAAATTCCTGGGCATGCGCACTTATCCAAGTCACTCCTCAAATGAACCTCACACGTACAATCCCGTATAGTTACAATGTAGGATATACTTATGGTGAACGTGATGGACATAGGATCTTCCATTATACTTCTCCACAATTTTGAAACAAAGTTAAAAGTTTGCGTTTTTGGGTTAACTTGTAATTCGATATACATAGAAAGGTAGCATCTAAGAACATGATGTTTGAAATTATATAAAAAATTCAAAGACTCTAGAATCCATTTGATTTCCTCACCAAACAATGTCTTAACTAACATATTACTAAAGATATGATTTGAGCTATTTTTGAACCGTTTAAGCTGTTCAAGCCTACCCTTTCATCATTGTATTTCTTGTTCACCCCTCGAGCCTTAAACACTTTATTCATTTTCCTTTCTTTAACCCACACCACCCTCACCATATAGCCCAAAAAAATTAATAAAAATATATCCTTATCCTTTTGAAGAGAATCCATGAATACATCAACAAAAGAGAGAAATTAAGGAGCTACTAGAAAAAAGTCATTAATTAATCTATTGGAAAAAAAATCCCACTTCTCTATTGCATTCAAGGAAATAAGTTTGGGGGCAAAGTGGAGAAAAATGAAAAAGGAAAAAGGAAAAAATTCAAATTGAAAGGAAAAAAAAAAAAAGAGAGAATAATTGGAAAAAAAAGGAGGAAGCTTTTAAATATTTCTAGTAGTATTCTTATGTTTTAAATATTTATCTTTCGATGATTCAAACATGTTTCGTTGTAATTCTCTTATTTTCCTTTGCATCTGTATCCTTTCCTTCTAGTAATGTGTCCTTTTGATTTTTACAGCCTACAATAAAGTTCTTTTGATCTTTAGTAATGTGTTAGTCGACAACTGTGGAGAGTTGGTATGAAAAATAAACTTATGTGATTTGAAATCATGAAAAATTTTAGATTCCTTAAAAAACACTAGTGTGCATAAAGTCAGCCGAATTTGCTTGCAATTGATTGAGAAGGACTACTCACACACACTTTAATCCAAAGTGGGATTAGAGTAATACATAAGTTGAAATTCTAAACTTTTATTATGTTGCATTTTTCTTTGGGCCATATAACTTATGCAATATTTGAGGAAGTTTTGTGAAGTCAACCGAATCATTACTCATTTTTAGAATTTTTCTTTAGATTTTTTTTTTTTTTTGTTCTTTTGTTTTAGGACGAACAAATGTTAGGTTTGAGAGTATTTGATAAGCTTGTTTTATACTGGTAATTTGAACTTTTTAACTTAGTATTTTGTGAGAGTCTTTTAATTGCTTATTATTTTTTTACTTTAGTTTAATTGGATTTTATTTTTTATTTTTATTTTATTTTCCTTTTAAATTAATTTTTTTCCCTTAATTGTATAGGTAAATTGAGCAATGTGACAACTGGAAGCAATTTGAATGGCAAAATGGTCACAAAGTGAGTTGAAATTTAATTCAGCTCAAAATAAGAACCACAAGCGTTGTGGGAGAGGGTGTCACTAGCCGTCGGATCGACTTCACAGTGCCCCAGATCGCGAGTGCTTTTCATTTCCCAATAAAGTCCGTGGAAGAGTTCAAAACAAATAGTGTTACCACCCATTAGAGGACTTGGATCCCATGTAATACGGCCTTGGTCTTCTTCCATGATCCCTTATAGTCGCCATTTGTGTGCTGCCATGTGGAGTGCACTATGCTCTCCTCCAATTTTTTTTTGCCATGTGGCGTACTACCAATCTTCTAATTCATTCTTTTCTTTCCCATGCTTACAATACAAGTTGCACGCGTATTATATCAAACAAAAGGCATTCAAAGTCCATTGCATTAATCCTTTTAAAAAAAGTCCCATTGCATTAAAAAAAAAAAAAGGTTAATAAACAGTTGTACTACAAGAAAAAACATGAAAGAGAAGTAGAGTTAATACCCAGTGCAGAGAAGAGGACCTAAAGTGTGGTTAATCTAAAAATAAAGGCATAGACGAGAAGTATATGAAGAGGAAATGGCAGTGGAATTTGTAATCTCTGTGTCTTTTCTCATTCGTATTAATTGATAAAAAAAATCTCTTTGAAATATATCCTTCATGGCTCGTAGGCGAAAAAAAAAAAAAGAATGGCAGAACTGTAATAAAGAGTAAAATATGGTTTATTGTTTTGCTTGCTTTTAACAGGGAAGTAAGATAACATGTGTCATTAAAAAAAAAAAGAGTAAAGAGAATGACTCTAGCATTTCTTGCAAAGCCAAAGCCAACTTGTTGAAGAACTTATCAATGAGAACCAGAGAGCTAGGCGCCTTGGCGCCCATGTGTAGCACTGTGGCGCCCATATGGGAGCAAAAAAATGGAAACAATTTTGAATTTATCTTAATTTATCTTAATTGCTCAAAGCCTATAAATAAGACATTTTTAGGGTATTTTAGAGGAGGCATAACACCACCCCCCCTCTCCCCCCAAAACTAAGAGCCTAGGAAAAATACCAAGACAATTTTCTTAGGTTTTTATTTTTATTTTTAGGTTTAGGATTCAAGGGAAAAAATATTTTGAATACTAAGAAGAGAAGATTAAAGATTGATAAGTCAAGTTTGGAGACTTGCGACACCTCCGTATAGGTTTTTCTTTATAATTTTTTTATCTCTGTATTTTTGTTATTTGAGATGTTGAACATTTGATTTGTGTTTTTTAGGGATATGAAATTACCAAAACTAATTTAATTTTATTTTATATATTTTTGCTTTCAAAGATTTATTCTCTAAGGTAATGCTGGCAATATTGGTTATGACAAGACGACACAATACCAACCGCACATGTTTTTTTTTTACAAGTTAGGGTAAAAAAAAATAACCGCGGGTCATTTTACTGTCAACCTAAAATTGACCCGTCTAAAAACAAGTCCTATTCGGGTCATTCGCATGTTACTAAAATGACATATCTGACTCGCAATTAATTATTTTATTATTTTTTAAAATATTTTTCCTATTATCAAACATACCCATAAGATATAACTCTAGATCACTTAATTATAGGCTAAGCTTCGAACTAAATTGATTTTAATTTTTGAATAGTAAGAAGACGATTTTGGCTTGATCGCTTAAGACCTTTTTATTTTGTTGGTGTTGGACTTGTTATTTGTTGGATGTTTTTAAAAATTTTAAGACTTAATTTCTTGTTTTTGTAGCATGGAACTCATTTTATTTTGAGAAAATTTGCTTCATGTTTGTTTTTATGTTATGTTAGTGTAAATTCAAAGCTAGAAAAGGTCACAGGTTAGTTCGGATTACTATGGGTCATTAGCAGGTTACGCGTCATTGGCGTTTCATAAGTTGCATAAGAAACGAGTTATTACGGTTGTTCGTGTCAATTTATGTCAGAATAGGTCATGTTAGTGTTGAGATTTCTCAACCTGTTCGTGTCATAGGTTAAGTTAGTGTCGAGTTAGTTTATATAAAAATTGACCTTCAAACTGATCTATCGACACGAATTGCTACCCCTACTTTAAGGGTAAATTTGGTTCGATGGAATGACCATTAGAATGAAATGACAATACCTAAGATCTAGTCATTCCTATATTTGTTTGGACAAATAAACTTAGTAATAGTCCTATGGAATTGCTATTCAACCATTTTGGTTGAATAATCATTCCTAAAGTGAACAGTGAAATGATCATTCTATTTTAAAATTGAATCAATTAAAATTCTATCTCCCTAAATTACCCTCTTAATGTCTTATTATTTACTTTATTAAATGCCCATTTTACTATTCTAATATAAAAATATATTAATTATATTGACTCTACTGCTACTCAATGTAATTATTAGTGCTTATACAATTTTTTATACAATTTTTTCACATATAAATTTTGATTAATTATTCTTGTCAACAACGTTAATTGTTTAGCGATTAGTTATAAATCAAATAAAATAATCTCTTTAAAACATATAAAGTAAACAATCACTTCTCGTTTCCAAAAAAGAAAAGAAAAAAAACCATTTTAAAGCATATTTTAATTTCGTTTTAAATATTATCAAAGATTGAACAAAGAGATATTTTTGTCAAATTGTTATTATTCATTCCATGCCAATAAAAAACCAATCATAATAGTCATGATTCTAATACTAATTCCAACGCTCAACCAAACAATTGAATTAGAATACATCATTTAATCTATTCCTATTCATATTCCATTATATTCCCATTTCTATTCCTATTCTTATTCCATTTCATCGAACCAAGCGTTGCCTAAGAGTTTATTGCCTTATGTTGAGTGTTTATTAATGTTCTTAATGCTTTTAATTGCCTAATCACCAATTAATTAATTAGGAGGCCAATAATGAAAGCGAGAGGAGATTTGTAGGAATAGCTCCTTATGATATGCATCGTAGTTTCATTGGCCATAGAGATATAACAACTTGACTTGGGTAAGCTTTTAGAAAATTATAGATCTTAATACACACAAATATATTTAAATTCACATAGAGATATAGTAGGTTAATATGTTATGGTATTTTTGTTGTAACTTGAGAGAGAGCATTGAATAGGTTAGGGTTGTTCGTCCTTCAAATATTGCAGTAAACGATGATAGTAAAAATAATGAATTAAATTAAATTAGTTTTGAAGCAATTGGATGCCCTAGTTTTTTATTTAAATTTTCATTTATTTTCTTTTATTATTTTTATTCTATTTTCGATTGTTCAAAAGATTTTAGAGTTAACCAATTTTGATACTTAACTAGATTAACACAATACTCGTAGAAATGATACTTTCTCACTCTTTATTACTTGTCTACAATTCGGAGTACTTGACGATTTTTGGCACCAAATATGAATTTCCTTCTCTCCAAATGAATTAGTTAAGCATCAAACTCTTGTATATTTTGTCCTTAAAGTAGCTGCTCAAAAGCAAGAGAAAAGAGGGATGAAAACTGGAGAACAAACATTAATTCAATTGGATTAGTTAAGGATTTTCAAGAAGATGATGAATATTCCTTTTTTGAATGAAACAAGTATTAATTTGTTCAAAAAGCAATTTTCACAATTCAGGGTGAGTATAGAGAAATATAATAGTTCAAAGTGTACATCAAGTATGTGTCAAAAACTTGAAGCACATATTGACACAAATGATATTGTTAAGAAGAAATTTGTAAAATCTTTCCTAGGCTTTATGAGCTTGGTAAATTTGCAATATTGTTTTTTCATTGATTTGATATTTTCATCAACTCCTCTAGAATCAATTATAGCGTGTCGCATACAAAACAACTTTTTGTGGAGAAGATATGAAAAATTTTACTTAATTTTCATATTATCTACATTTATAACTTTATTTGTGCCCACTGAAATTAAAGTTTGGTTTCGTCACTGGTTCTGGGGATGTGCTTTGAAGTCCTGAAGTTACCATAAGAAAGATGTGATATATTTTTCTCTCGGGAAAAATCTAATAGTAGAGGTTCTTTTATTTTTATTTTTTTTTTCTTTTCATCAATCATTGTCTCTGAAATTTTTGGAAACATAGGCACATAAATTTAAACTTGTCAATCTTTATTTCTACAAAAGCAAAACAAACCCACGTAGGACAACTAAACCGGCTTAAAAAAAGGCAGAGTATTTTTTTCATTAAAAAAAAGGAAAAAGAAATGGAAAGGCATATCATAAAACAAAAACAGCAGTAAAAATAGCACATGTTCTGTTTGCTATTCTATTAAAATTAACAACATATATGATGTGCTCTTGTCTTGATGATTACTCTCAAAAGAAAATCATGTTCTCCTCATTGTCTTCGAATATGCGGAGATATCTCGGAATCGGAGGCAGGCTCACGTCCATAATTCCCTCAAGCATTTGAGCTACTGGACCCATTGATGGTCCGTGAGATTCATCGTCTTGGATGCATCAACATGCAACTTTACAAACCCTTTCCACCTCTTCTACATCTGCATCACCTACTAGTCTGTTGTCTAATAGGTTAAGCACACCGCCTAGCCACACTTGGGAAGTACTTTAACCTTCCGTTTGATTCTATTTGCTCTAAGTTTCTTCTCCCCGATACAAGCTCGAAAAGCATCATTCCAAAGCTGTGGACATCTGCTTTGGATGTTATCGAATCCGTCTATCAAATGGGCCCTAAATTTGTCATTGACACGTGAATTTAGCCTTGCATTAAGATGCTCCAATTCCACATATGTCTTGGACTCTAGATAGTTAGTCATGTAGGTGTGAAACATTGCAATTGAAGTAATTAATTTATGAGTAGATTTCTTGCTCTCCAAGCATCCAAAAAGAATATGGCGCAAGTGAAACTTTAGTTAAAAAAAAAACGCAAGGGACCAGCTTGAATGATAGGGCTCCAAAAATATGGAAGATTTTTGAATATCTATGTGCTGTGTGTTGGTTTGAAGATCCTTCTTCTGTTATTTCGGGAGAGAGAGCAATTAGAGAAATATGGCATTGATAGACTAATTACCGTGAAAAAGCAGATATTATTTTATTTTAATTTTGACAAATTTTTGTCATAATACATGAGAGAGGTTAGTTTTCTCTTTTCTTGACAATTAGGCTGGTACAAGATTGACTGAAATCACTACAATCATTATATATTTTTTAATATCATGAATATTAAGATTTTGTTATATTTATATTTTTTTAATGTCATGAATAGTAAGAATTTGTTAGATTTATAAGTAAATTAAAAACTTTTCCTACTACTTATCCAAACACAAATTCCAACTTTATTCTATTGACACTGTAATTGCATATCCAAACATAAATTCGAGTAGCAATTTAAATCACATAATTCAAAACACACAACTCAAATCAAAATATTACGAATCAAGACAATTCGAATACATCTACCAAACGGGCACAAATAGGAAACCTTTTGTCTAGAAAAAAAAAAAACACACGAAATAAGCAATTTATAAAAACCACACATAGGCTAAGGAACCTGAAGAGATAAAGAGCCGGGCATAAAACAAAATCAACAAGGGAAGAGATGTTCTCATTTTTGTTCTCCTGAAAACATTGAAGAGGTGGTGCTAGTGTCTTGAAAATTACTCTGCAAAGAAAACTAAGCTCTCCTCATTGTCATCGAAGAAGCGGAGATGTCGCGGAATTGGAGGCACCTCAACTTCAATAACGCCCTCAAGGATTTGAATGACTTGACCGATGTATGGCCGATGAGCTTCATCATCCTGGATGCACCAACAAGCAACTTTACACACTGTTTCAACCTCTTCTACGTCTGCACAACCTTCTAATTCTTCATCTAATAGGCTAAGCACGTCACCTCCTTGGACTACAACGGTTATAGCCATACTTGGGAAGTACTTCACTTTTCCATTTGATGCAATTTGATCTGAGTTTCTCTTCCCAGAAACAAGCTCGAAAAGCATCATTCCGAAACTGTAGACATCTACTTTGGATGTTATTGCTACTCCAGTGATCCACTCTGGTGCAAGATAACCTCTTGTCCCTCTCATGGTTGTCAGTACTCGGCTAAATTCCCTCCCAATGAGTTTGGCTAACCCAAAATCTGCCACTTTGGGACAAAACTCCGCGTCTAAAAGAACATTTTCGGGCTTGATATCGCAATGTATGATACAGTCTCTGCACTTCTCATGCAGATAAACTAACCCTCTTGCTGTTCCTAATGCAATTTGGTACCTTGTTTTCCAATCCAAAACGTTCGTATTGTTTCTATGGAAAAGGTGAGAAGCTAAGGAGCCATTGGACATGTAATCATAGACCAACAACTTTTTAGCACCTTGTGAGCAGAACCCTCTTAGTCGAACTAGATTAACATGTTGGATTGTCCCAATTGTGCTAACTTCTGCCCGAAATTGTTTCTCTCCTTGACCAACACCTTCAAGCTTCTTCACTGCTATCATAGTAGAGTCGGGCAATATTCCCTTGAAGACTGAGCCAAAGCCTCCTCCACCCAATTTCTCTGAGAAGTTCTTTGTTGCAATTTGCAAATCTCTGTACCGAAATGCCATCAACGACCCCTCCATTCTGTTTCCTAAGGAAATTTTCTTTCTCCTTAATACTAAAAACAAAAAAAGGACTAGTAATATTATTGACCCAACAACTAGGCCAACCAAAGCACCAGTGCCTAGTCCCTTTCCGTCTTTAGTACCTCGAAACTCAGAAGCAGCTAATCGAATGTAGAGACTTCTTCCCCTTCTATCACTTGAATCAAGCTGTTGTAGATTTAAAAGATCTCCATTCCAAATGGAACAACCAGTGTTGTCGTAAGAATAAGCAGTGCAAGAACAGTTGTTGAAGCAAATTGATTCACATGCAGCAATATTCTCTACTTGCTCAGATTGTTTATCTTGAGGCAACAACACGGTTGGAATCTCTTGGAATCTGTCTCTTCCGCCATTTGCAGGACTGTTGTTCCCACACTGAAGCTTGGTTTTTCTTATGCACCCGGCAGAGTGGTCCTTCAAATCCCAATCATGTTGCGACTTGGGTTTGAACCCATTCAAACAGCTACAAGTTGGTGTGGACTTCTCATTGCAACTTCCATATGCTCCACAAAGAGAATCGACTTCGCATTGTTCTCTCGGTTGAGACCAATACAAATCCCATTCCTTATTAGGCATCAAAATCATTTCCTTAAGCTGGCCCGAAACATCCATCACAAATCTAAATAATCCATTTGTATTATTGGGAATGTAGATGTTTTTCTTTTGGCCAGGAATAATAGAGTAGGTTAAAGAGATCTCATTCTCATTTGAAACATAGGTGAAATTATAGTAATTATTAAAAGTTTCCATCATCTCAGGGACAGAGCTGAAACTGTTGGAGCTTTTATCCCAAGCTCCACTGGTCCAGTGGGTCTTAGACTTATTCCACAAGATCGCAAAAGATTCACTGGGGAGTGGCTCTAAAGAGAAGAGGCCCGGGGATGGATCCTCTGAATTTTTCCATGAATTGAGCATATACTTATAGTGGGTCTTTTTGTTGTATCCAAGTCTACTACCCTCTAGCCATGTATCAGTTAGATGATCAAAACTTTCCCACAATGTTGGTTCTGACAAATTAGATACATCTTTTAAGACAAGGTTTCCATTGTCCAAAAGAACAGCTTTTTTTGAAGTTGAACTACTGGAGTTCACATCAGTTGACCAAATTGGGTATTTGGACTCATTAAAGAGAACTAAATTGCCACGTGAGATCCTTAGTTTTGAATAAAATCTATCCAAGACTGGTTGTTCCCTATTTGCCACCCAAACTACGGTTTGTGTGACATCTTTGTACCACATGCCTATGTAGTAGTTTGAAGAATTACCTGGTGTAAAGAATCCCAGTACGAAGATTCCACTTGCGGAGACGATGGTTTGGTCTCCAGAGAGAGATTGGTTCACAGAG